>JAQJVL010000644.1:269942-474350 GCA_035578905.1 Stictocephala bisonia | reverse complement strand
ATTTTTAATTTTTAAATTTTTATTGGGGTTTTCGACCACGAGAAATTGATTGGCACCGGTCTCGACCCTGAAAAAATTCTGATTTCTGCCCCAGAGGCTCCTAGATTCCCCGTGTATCAAGACGAGGCTGCGCAGTAGACTGTGACATCACATGGGTGAAATAAGCTGATTTGTATATTCTATAAAATACTGGTAACTAAATCTACCAGTTGCATAGAAGCATTCAGCTAAATAGTAAGCAAGTTACTACTTATCATTTATCAGCTGGAACTCTAATTACGGGAATTAGGACAGTATTTTTGTGTTCATTTTTGCCATTGAGCACATGTGACGTCATGGGAGATGCGCGTGAAACTTACCGTTTTCTTGTTTTTTTTTTTTTAGGTAACGTAGTTTTAGTGTGTGTTGCTATAGTTACTTAGCAGTAAATGTTATTTTCACTACACTACTATGAGTTTAGCTGTTTTCGTTATGTGTTTACAACCTGCGAAACATCATATTTTCAACAGCTGTCTATTGTTTACTACCGAAAGTAACATTGTTTACAACCGAAAATTTTCCACAGTCAACAACACCTGTTTTTATTCCGTAGTGTAGTGAAAAGTATCGTTCAAAACTCGAGTGAAACTGTTTTTTATGTTCTCGACCATTTGAAGTGCTCGACAAGTCTCGCACTTCAAACATATGGTCTCGAACATGCAAAACCCCACTTTCCACTCTTGTTATGAAATATACTATTATTTTGCATTTTGTAGAATAAGGTTAACCCTTATAAAATCAGCGTTGATTGATCGAACTAACATCTCGTATTATCTACTTATAGTAGAAAGTGAGGTATCAAAATATAGGTATTTACCTCTTAAATTATATTTTGGAAAAGACAAAGTTCAAGGGCTCTGTCCCCTTCCCAAATAAAAAATATGCTCAAAAAACCCAAAATTGGGTAATGTTAAACTAATACACCCAAGTTGGGTATCAAATTAGAGGTATTCTTCTCTTACTTATTAATATACCATCAGATTTTAGAAAAGACTATGTTTATGAGCTCCACTGCCCCAAAAACCAAAATGCATGGACATACTGCTTAAGAATCCTGTCGAGGCCGATCTTCCTCACGAGGCGACATGCTGAGATCCACAAATAGGACTGTAGCAGAGTGCCTCGGTGAGGCCACAGGTCGAGTTCCACAAAGGAGGTAAAGGTAAACGCGGCAAATCTAATGGCACCTCGTTTTTTTTAAATCGGACGATAAATTAGCCATATGACTGAGCCAGATTACTCGCGGGAATCTACATAGGCGCGACAAAATGTAAGAATGAGTTCGTAATCTTAAAAACTTTGGTAAAATGGAAAAGTCATACATTTCAACGTAAACATCAGAAATTTCAGTACCTAATAATTCATTATTACTTTAACTGTAAAATAAATAATAGTATATTTCATAACAAGAGTGGAAAGTGGGGTTTTGCATGTTCGAGACCATATGTTTGAAGTGCGAGACTTGTCGAGCACTTCAAATGGTCGAGAACATAAAAAACACTATCACTCGAGTTTTGAACGATACTTTTCACTATACTACGGAATAAAAACAGGTGTTGTTGACTGTGGAAAATTTTCGGTTGTAAACAATGTTCCTTTCGGTAGTAAACAATAGATAGCTGTTGAAAATACGATGTTTCGCAGGTTGTAAACACATAACGAAAACAGCTGAACTCATAGTAGTGTAGTGAAAAAGTATTATCAAAGTTTAGCTCATTAAGTTATTATTTTGAGAAATTAATATTTTTACTACCATACATAAGAGACAGAAGCATAATGCACTGAATATCGAATTACTAAAAATACATTTAAACAGCCTACAAATGCACTAAGGAGGATTGTGCGCTGATTTCGATCCACAAGTCAGCCATGTGTAGGCGGGGCTAGTCACACTTAAGTAGCTATACATAGCTTATTTTTAATCCAATCAAATAAAATGAAATTATGTTTGATTTGCAACAAAATTTGAAACAAATCATCACACATGGAACAACTTATAAAAACTGCTGGTTTTGGAGTTATCAATAATTGAATAACTAAAATTGCCGACATTTTAAAGACAAAAAGAAAATAGCGTTAAGCTGGTTGCGAAGGGTCTTTGGGTTCGCAGGAACCCATCATCAGGATCTACAGGAACAACATCATTAATTATTGAAACACTTTTGCTCAACACCTTGTATAGATTAAAGTTGTATTTTCAAGAAACGCAATCTATAAGAATAATATACTGTAGTAACTTTGAATACTTTGGTGGGAGTGGGGATACATTTAAATTGCAAAGCAGGAAATAATTATAGACTTTATATAAATATATACATATAGAACTTTATAGAAATTTACATCATATGTCCTTTTGTGGCATGAAACCTATCAAAGTCAGTCTGCAGACAACATTCTTTGGCCCTGTCAATTAGGTGGTAAGAATAATTTTCAGGAATAAATTTAGTTTGAATTTAAATGAAATTTGTTTAAATGAATATTAATGTTAAATTTAAAACGATATAACTAAAATTTGCGTTTTTAGGAAAATTTAGATTGAAACCTGATCGACCCTTAGGTTAGGCTGGAAAGATCATTATAACATTTTTCAATTATGTAAGATAAAAGTCTTTCTTAAACTTGGATCCTGTTGAATTTCTTTAATAATAGATGGCAAAAACCATTACAATTCTGCATTTCTTAGCGATTTCTCAAATATAGTTTTTGAATTCTGTACATCTGTATTCATATTTTTCTTACGTAAGTGTTAGTTATGTTGGTCATCCTGTATCAGGTTATTTTCTTTTGAATGGCTGCCATATTTCAGTTCTTTATCTGAGATTTTCTAATTGATTATTAACATTTGCGTACATGTAAACAGTTTATGATCGCGGACTTTCATACTGCTCTAGACTGTCAGAGGCGGCAAACAAGTCAAGTCGGGAGACTCATTACATCGAGTGTAACAGAAAAAATAAATAAGGCTACTATATTGAAAGTACCAACTCTCCTTAACTCGAATAAATTAAGGTTTTTGATAATCCAAATAAGCTATACGGTCCCTAAATTGAAGAACATTTTGGAATAATACATTAAGTTTCAAAACATACCGATTGGGGCATTAACTTATAGTCCCTGACGTTGAATCTAGGCGAAGGAAAATATGAGAACTGTGAGACCCATTGTCTAAAACGAAGATGGCATAATATTTTGAAAAACAAAAATTCTCGAGCGGGTATCTAAATAAAGGTTAAATTGCTTAGAATTTCGATTAGGGGAAAAAACGGAGATTATGGTAGTAGGTATGAGGCAAAGCTAGTAAAAACAGCCAACTCCTAGTAAAAGCCATTTCTGTCGACGCAAAATTTATGAGTACACGAGATTGAAGGTTGTTTCCTAAAAAAGGAACAGGTCTATGAAAAATCCAATCTCATAATAATTATTTCCTAGTTTTACTGTACGTTAAACCTATGCGTTTTAAAATTGTATGATAAATTTTAATAATTTTATGATGGTTGAAAAAAGTACTGGAATTTTAACTGGCTTCCACAGTGTATCAACATTATACCTTTATTACTAAAAATCAGGTTAATTAGTCTATTTATATTTGTAAACGCGGTTGAGAAAAATGTTTTCTATAAGTTTGATACATTTCAGAATCTTAACTTTTCAAGAAAAAAATTCTTATCAATTGAAACAACGGGTTCTTGGTTTATTAATTAATTACTTGGTTACGTCATAATTCTTATGGCATGTAAAGTTACATACGCCAATCTTGTGTAAGTTAATGCAGTGATTTTATATTGATTTAAATCAATTTAAATTGATCAGTTCAAAGTGATTTTAAATCAATCAATTTACTTACGCATATAAATTTAATGTATTGTAACTTTATATGCCATAAGGCTTTACAACGTGACCAAATAATTCATTTCCCGACCTCCAGAAGCCAAGTAAACGTTGTTTCAGGAAATCGATACGAACTTCTTTTCTTGAAAAGTTAAAATTTTGAAATGTATAAAATAAAACATCTGTTTAAACTAAAATAAAAACTCTTAAAACTTGTAATACAATTTTAAAATCCATATTTTTTAACGTATAATTAAACGAGGAAAACAATGGTGTTATTTGTTTGTTCATAGACCTCATAGCTTTTTACCAAACAATCTGCAAACTCGGTTTCACGTCATATCTGTGATGTCAGTTGTAATGGCCGTGTTATCTTTACACTGAGATACTATCACCGATACAACTGAGCATCTGAATTGTCTACCAGCGCCTTAGCATATTTGCTGAAGAATTGTGTTCCTTCAGTCTGTTTTTCCGCGCATAACGAAAATCATGAAAAAAACCAACTTATTATGAAAGAAAATCGTCATTTTCCATAAACTCAAGAAGTGATTTCTATTTAAATCATTTAACAAGAAACACAAAACTTATAAGAGCATTACCATTCTTTTTTATTTTAACCAACATTTGGCTTTAAAGCAAATTCATTTAAGCATGTTTTTATGATGGTAAAGTTATATTTCGGTAGTAGAATGATATCTTTTATGGACTAACCAGTTTGATCAGTTTTCATAATTTTACATTTATTTATTTAGTAAGACTACTTATTTTGTAAAAAGTGACTTTCAACTTTACATATAAAGTGGCAATAAACCTGTTAAACAGATCTAAAGTTTATCCACTCCTGCAGTCCCTGGGTTACATTACACAATGCATATATTTAACTTTGTACATAGTTTAAAGGTAAACTATCTACTTAACCACATACATTTATAGCATGGTAAACATGCAAAACATCCTTGTATTTAGAAGTCTAAAGTGCAAAATTCTACCAAGCCCGAGCACTAAATATGTATATTCTATATATAATACCTATAAATAATATTCTATATATAAATAGGTATAATAATGACACTCTCTTCTTTGTATTGATTTCTTATCACTTAGGTTTGTTCTTGAGGAGAAAGTGAAGGGGTTCGAGTGTGTCGCAGCGGCGTGTACCCGCGCAGGTATACAGAGAAAGTGGTGTCAGATACCGACAGGTTCCAGTGGGGAGATGCAGCTTCACATGAGCCACAGGCCTGTGCGTGGAGTACCGACTGTCTCCACCATCCGAGACAGTGAGCCGCTTCGCCCGTTTGTATTTATATTAATCTCGATTCAATATTCAACTATTTATAAAATAAACAAACTGACTGACTCACACGTGCCTACCTCATACTTCCAAGAACACAGTGTTATGGGTCCACTAACTATAAATTAATATTATGAACAGGCATTTTAGTTATTTAAATATTACACGTGCCATTTAGAAAATGTTTTATTTTATTCACAACAAATACACAGAATATCAAAGTTAAAAGTTACAGAAATTAATTTAAACAAGCTGACCTCTCTACAATTACAAATAGATCAATCTCATAGTTAGACAATTAAACTCCAAGTACTTAATTAGTTTATACTGCACAAACACTTATGTTGTGACGAAGAAACAGGGCCCCTTAAACATGGTCTGGTTTGATGTTCAATCGCAAGCTAATACAAAAATAATTTTAAAGAGTTCGATCTACATACTAATTTAAACTAAAAATAACCTGTCGTGTACTCATAATAATTGATCTGTTGTTTCAAAACATTTTACCACATGTTCAAGTACCACAGGATCAGCTGTTTCAAAACATTTTACCACATGTTTAGGTACCACATGATCAGCTGTTTTAGAACATTTTACCACATGTTCAAGTACCACATGATCAGCTGTTTTAGAATATTTTAGTACATTCATAGCAATTATTTTTTAACGGTTACGAGAGATACGAACAATTGGGTCGGTGCCTTTCTGTAAGACAGTGGATGGAGGAAAGTGGTCAGAAACTGAAGACGAAAGTATTTTACTGTATTTTCTAATTGGAGAAACGCTGGCGATTGGTCGCTCATTACCATGCTGTCTGCAGCGACTGGTGGATCTCTGGGAATCTACTAAAAACGGGGCTGTGTGTGTGTGTGTGTGTGAGACACTCCAGTAGGCTTACTAAAAACGTTCTTTTGTATTATTTGAAATGTAAAACATTTTAATTTTCTGAAATAATAATAAGTAAATAGAGGCCTCCTGCTAGCCTAGTGGTTAGCACTTCTGCTTCATATGTAGAGGGTCACGGGTCCAAATCCCAAGAGGTCCACTTAAAATTTGTTTGAGGGGTTTCGACCGTTGTCCTTAAGCAACGTTCGTAGACTAAGTAAAAAATGCCACTTTCGTAGATAGACGAAAATCTAAAGATACACTTTTACAATTATTCTTGGGTGTTAATATGAGACTATTATGAAACATATTTGGACTTTGTAATTAGTACACGTCCCTTCCAATAATGTGAGACCAGTTTTGTGGGTACATAAATATGTTATAGTTAAATTATAAACTTAATTGTGTCTAATTTAAACAATTTCTGAGCAAACGCTTAGCATAATTATTACTTAAAATAATTATTACTCTCGGATAAAATTACAAATCAAGTTATTGACATTTAGAATTTTTACTATAATATCACTAATATTTATTAATAAAACTGACATTAGTCAGTTAAAATTTATTTTGTAATATGTAAAGTTAATTTCATGTCATACAGTATGTAGAAATTGACTAATTTGTGACGTGTAAATTATGGTTTAAAGTGGTCACACCTCGTTTGTTTTACAATCCCATCTCTTTCACCAGTTGCATGGACTACGTAATTTACCTAGGCGGAATGCTCACAGTTAACACCTTCCCGTGAACACAACACGCCACTGCACTTCCGAATTAACTCCGAATGTACAGTAATAGAATAACTATACAATACTTGTTTATTTTTGTACAATTGTATATAATATAAAGAACAATATAAATACAATATAAATTCTTAATACCGACATGGCGTCCGCTTGGTGGTTGCTATCGGCGTAGACACTACTAGAGAAGTCTGGGGTGTCCATGTTGGGTGGTAATCATTGTGCGGATGTTGTGTGGAGGAGATAACTGAGTATCAGGCTTGTCAATTAGCTGAAAATCAGACCAGCACTACGTGGTTCGGATTCCACGTAAAGCTGTAGGTCCCTTAGTTGCCCTGGCTGTTGGGCTATTAATAAATTGCCCTTTCTGAGGAACAGTTGAACTCAGTTAGTAACCAAACTACACTCATCCACACTCATCCTACACTCATAAAACCATTCATATTCGCCTTAAAATACGCACAACGTTGTGTCGGCGTCTCATTTGTAAGAATAAGAATAAGAATACACTGTTTATAAAATAGTTCAGATCCATTCTAGGCCAATGGTTACATTTTTAAGGATATTTTTTCTTGTTATATCTTAAACTGACATTTTATTTCTAGTGTTCTATTTATTCTTAATTAATTTTGTTTTCTTATTTACTGGATATTATTTTTCATGTTGTAGATCTGCTGACTACTGCAGCATTAGATAAGTATTGTCTTGAATTCATTAAAGTTGTTTTCTTTTTTCTATAATTTCAGGTAAAAACCTAACAGATTTTGGTCCCATGTATGTTTTTTTCTTTTTTTATCATAAAAATTTAGATTATGGTGTGAGGGTATGTTGTGAATTTTATTTCTTGTATTTAAACTATGTATCTGAAAATTATCATTATTTTTGTTGGTTTTTTATGAATAAAATTGTGTCGTAAATCTATAGTCCATATAGCCTAGTGTGAAAATGTTCATATTAAAAATACTTAGCTGATTGGTTATATTTTAATTGGTTCGAATTTTATTGCTCTTTTTGTAGTTTAAGGAATTGATCAAGATTTTGTTTACTGGTTGTGCCATATAAGCAAATACCATAAGAAATATGTGAACATGCATAATAAATTGGTTGTAATGTTACATAAAAATGGCATTCTGTAAAGTGCATATACTCCTGAATTACTTTTAGAAATAATTTTTTTACGTATTCCTTCCAAGTTAAATTTTTGTCTAATTTCAATCCAAGGAATTTGTGCTATTTTGTTTTTGAATATTTTTATTATTAAATATGATATTATTTAGTATATCTGTTTTATTGTCTTATATTGTTTTAAAAGAAAATAATTTTGTTTTTCAATACTTAAAGTTAAGTTATGTTTATTTAAAAATGTATAATGTTTTTTAGTTAAATCTTTGATAGATACTCAAATTCATTTATATCTTTTCCTGATATTTTAAAATTAGAGTCATCTGCAAATAAGCATAAATTACCGTGTGGGATATTTATAATAGATAGTTTTAAGTTTGTTATGTAATAAATAAATAAAATTGGTCCTAATATTGATCTTTGAAGGACACCAAATTGGATTTGTTGTCGATCTGAATGAAATGTTCTCAATTTATTGTTTTGAATTCGTGATAACTCTACAAATTGAAACCAGTTTTTGAGATATTAAACTATTCTACAATATATTTATAACTAAACACTGGAATCCTTATATATCTATGTAATAACAGACTTTTTATTTATTATTAATTGACTTGCTAGTTTGAGAAATCAGTAATTATTATTTTTCGAATCTAGTTACAAGAAAATATGTATTAACCCTAGTTGAACTTAAAACTGTGTTTCATTATACTTAATGCTTCAAGAAGTTGCTCTAAAGAAATAAGTTTGTGTTACACATAATTTTCTGAACAATTCATGACTGTGATCGACCAGTAACAATTTGATGTTTTAACCTTCATTTAGGACGATAATGGCATTCCCAGATTTCAAGCACGTACAACGTACATGGTATTTCAGCCTACTCACTCACAAACGTACCTCATCGATGAACCTCCCTTCCACCACACAGGAACATCATTGAAAGTTTACGTCGTCTACCCACTTCAAAACATCGTTGACCACTGAGGGGGCATATATGCCACGTTTACCACCGAAGGGTATAGCTGCCGCATTTACCACCGAGGGGCATAGCTGCCACGTTTACCACCGAGGGGCATAGCTGCCACGTTTACCACCGAGGGCATATCTACCACGTTTACCACCGAGTACATAACTACCACGTTTACTACCGAGGGTACAGCTGCCAAGTTTACCCCCGAGGGTATATCTGCCACGTTTACTACCGAGGGTACAGCTGCCACGTTTTCCCCCGAGGGTATATCTGCCCCGTTAACCAACGAATACATATCTACCACGTATATTACCGAGGTTACAGCTGCCACATTTACCCCCGAGAGAATATCTGCCACGTTTACCACCGAGGGCATATCTACCACGTTTACTACCGAGGGGTATAGCTCCCACGTTTACCACCGAGGGGTATAGCTGCCACGTTTACCACCGAGGGCATATCTACCACGTTTACCCCCGAGAGTATATCTACCACGTTTACTTCCGAGGGGTATAGCTGCCACGTTTACCACCGAGGGAATAGCTGCCACGTTTACCACCGAGGGCATATCTACCACGTTTACCACCGAGTACATATCTACCACGTTTACTACCGAGGGCACAGCTGCCACGTTCACTACTGAGAGCATAGCTGCCACGTTTACCACCGAGGATATATCTGCCACGTTTACTACCAAGGGGTACAGCTGCCACGTTTACCACCGAGTACATATCTACCAAGTTTACTACCGAGGGTACAGCTGCCACGATTACCACCGAGGGCATATCTACCACGTTTACCACCGAGTACATATCTACCACGTTTACTACCGAGGGTACAGGTGCCACGTTTACCCCCGAGGGTATATCTGCCACGTTTACTACCGAGGGTACAGCTGCCACGTTTACCACCGAGGGCACAGCTGCCACGTTCACTACTGAGAGCATAGCTGCCACGTTTACCACTGAGGGTATATCTGCCACGTTTACTACCGAGGGTACAGCTGCCACGTTTACCACCGAGGGTATATCTGCCACTTTAACTACCGAGGGTACAGCTGCCACTATTACCACCGAGGGCACAGCTACCACGTTTACTACTGAGAGCATAGCTACCACGTTTACCACCGAGTACATATCTACCACGTTTACTACCGAGGGTACAGCTGCCACGTTTACCCCCGAGGGTATATCTGCCACGTTTACTACCGAGGGTACAGCTGCCACGTTTACCACCGAGGGCACAGCTGCCACGTTCACTACTGAGAGCATAGCTGCCACGTTTACTACGAGGGGCATAGCTGCCACTTTTACCACCGAGGGGCATATCTGCCACGTTTACCACCGAGGGGCATAGCTACCACGTTCACTACTAAGGGCATAGCTGCCACGTTTACCACCGAGGGGCATAGCTGCCTCGTTCACTACTGAGGGCATAGCTGCCACGTTCACTACTGAGGGCATAGCTGCCACGTTTCCCACCGAGGGGCATAGCTGCCACGTTCACTACTGAGGGGCATAGCTGCCACGTTCACTACTGAGGGCATAGCTGCCACGTTTACCATCATGTGCTGTAGTAGCCACGTTTTTGTACGAGATCATTGAAACTTGAAATAAATTTAAGGCAGTCAGCAGCTAGAAAGCCCCTAAGTAACAGTGTTGAAGTACCTTGTGAAAAATTACATGGAATGCTTTACAGAAACCTGCATTAGTATGGTTGAACAATAAGGATGAATATTTTGCCTTGTAAAGTACAGTGAAAGGGTTTCCAGCCGAGAGATGAAGGAAAGGCCTGATGAGTTGTATGAGTATACTGCCAAGACTCATGTTATACCACAGTATATTGGACACAACAAGTGGCATGGGGTGACTCATGTTGTACCACAGTATATTGGACACAACATGTGGCATGGGGTGACTCATGTTGTACCACAGTATATTGGACACAACATGTGGCATGGGGTAACTCATGCTGTACCACAGTATATTGGACACAACAAGTGGCATGGGGTGACTCATGTTGTACCACAGTATATTGGACACAACAAGTGGCATGGGGTGACTCATGTTGTACCACAGTATATTGGACACAACATGTGGCATGGGGTGACTCATGTTGTACCACAGTATATTGGACACAACAAGTGGCATGGGGTGACTCATGTTGTACCACAGTATATTGGACACAACATGTGGCATGGGGTGACTCATGTTGTACCACAGTATATTGGACACAACAAGTGGCATGGGGTGACTCATGTTGTACCACAGTATATTGGACACAACATGTGGCATGGGGTGACTCATGTTGTACCACAGTATATTGGACACAACAAGTGGCATGGGGTGACTCATGTTGTACCACAGTATATTGGACACAACATGTGGCATGGGGTGACTCATGTTGTACCACAGTATATTGGACACAACATGTGGCATGGGGTGACTCATGTTGTACCACAGTATATTGGACACAACATGTGGCATGGGGTAACTCATGCTGTACCACAGTATATTGGACACAACATGTGGCATGGGGTGACTCATGTTGTACCACAGGATACTGGACACAACATGTGGCATGGGCTGGATAAATGGAACGCAAAAGGAAAATGACAGTAAATTTGAACCACGAAACATTATATACATATAGATTATTATGTATATGCTAATATATATTTTACTGCTGTATTCACCCTCCAATAGTGTTTCACATTTAGGTCTGTAGTTGCATAGAGGTGGAGTAAGATATAAGATGGACAATTTTAATGATTATTCAGTGATGGAAGTGCATGTGCCACCCGGTTAAGTAAAGCCATTTGAGGCAGTTCTTGCGGCTTTCTTGCACAGACAATGGGCTTGAGCAGAATGAGTTTCGTGCTCCAAGAAGTCGGAGCTGTGTGTGGCGAAATGAGCCTGTTTAATCATAATAACTGAGTAGAAAGTGCTTCACAAAATAATCTGCACTGAACTTAAACAATACTTTGTGTCTTATCATATACACAAAGAGAGTTCGCGTATATACACAAATCCTTCTTCACTTTGCTTGTTTTACTGATGTGTGTATAAGTTGTACTTGTTGTAGGGAATTCTTAATAAAAACAACCCGAGAAGTTGTTGGTGCAATCCAATAAATTAAAAATATATATTAATGCGTGTAATACTACGTAACGTAAAATGTTTGTACTTATTTCTGTTCTATTTTTACTTACCTTACATTAATTCTGTACAACATACTAATATGTTTGAAATTTGTATGTATCTATTACCCATTTAACAAAGTTATTGTCCATCAAATTTACAAACTGTATTTCATGCCCTAATTTCTCGCATTTAATCCCAAATTACTAAATACAGCGATGAAACCAACTGAAGTAGATTTTCCAGTCAAAATGCATAACATACAACCACATTTTTCGTTTAATATGTTTTTTTTTTTTTAACTTCAGTTTGGCTTTATTTAATTCTTAACTTAGAAATCATGTTGATATCGTTTGCTAGTTGAAACTCGCTAATGAAGCCTTTTCGGACCTGTGTTTGTGTGACACTTTTCATTAGTTTGCTAGGGAATGTGCAAGTGAATCACCCTTTATAACATAATACAGAGTTTAAATCAACTTCTGAATTAATTATAAAGGTTCATAGAACCAACAAACTAGCATTTTTGTCATGACTAAAAATCACATTTCGTCAATTTTGTATGTGATTTTCAGTAATAAAGTGACTAACAATATATATTCCCGGAAAAATACAGCACAACACAGCATACAGTTTTTAAGCATATTATTGGTATACAATTGAAATGATTCAATCAATACCGTTTAATAAGATATAATCTGGTTTAGTTTCCTAATTATGTGCGACTCAACATCTGCAAGTCGTCGGTATTCATTAGGCCTACTTGTGATTTGACTCAGTATCTGCAAGTCGTCGGTATTCATTACTTGTGATTTGACTCAAAATCTGCAAGTCGTCGGTATTCATTACTTGTGATTTGACTCAACATCTGCAAGTCGTCGGTATTCATTACTTGTGATTTGACTCAGTATCTGCAAGTCGTCGGTATTCATTACTTGTGATTTGACTCAACATCTGCAAGTCGTCGGTATTCATTACTTGTGATTTGACTCAACATCCGCAAGTCGTCGGTATTCATTACTTGTGATTTGACTCAACATCTGCAAGTCGTCGGTATTCATTACTTGTGATTTGACTCAACATCTGCAAGTCGTCGGTATTCATTACTTGTGATTTGACTCAATATCTGCAAGTCGTCGGTATTCATTACTTGTGATTACAAGACTTCAATGTATGAGCAAGACTTAGTTGACTAATGAAAAGAGTAACCCCAACCAACTGTGAAACGTCTTATAGACATCATAAAAATTAATTATTTTTAAACTATGCAAAATCTTAATATTAATACATATTATCATAAAAAAGAAATTTAGATGTCCCACAATCTATCAGGAGTTTTTGGGTAACTCCATTACCGATTGCCGGTTTCACAAATCCTGTTGATTGATCCATCACCTGCTGATAGGAGAGAAAGCGGCCAGTAGCGGAAGGATTTAGAGAAAAAGTCATTTCTGGTATGGAGTGAGCGCACTCGGGAAATGTGCTATCAATACAATTTCAAACTGTCTATCTAGAGTATCAAAAAAACGATCTGCAGTTACTATTGTAGTATCTAACAGTGATTGGATTATCTAATGAAAGAAGAGAACATCCGAACTTGATTTACTTAACAAATCAAATCAAAATTATTGCATGAAATAAGTCAGTTATTACAAAAGTCAAATTAATTATGGACCTTAAAACAAAGTACTGGCCTTATATGCTCGTAAAATACAAACAATACACTTGTCGCAACTGTCTGATAAATATTATGGAACGCTGTAAAAGCTTTTGTTTAAGAAAAGCGATGTAGTTTTTTTTTTTTTTCAAACTCAGCTAGTGGGTCTAATTTCCGGAGTGTTTCTGGAAGGTTATTGAAAAGGTAAATACTATTGTAAGTTAAATGAGTTTTAAAAAAATGTAGTGTGATGATGTGGAATTGTAAATTTTATATTTGTTATATATATTGTTTTATATATGATCATGTTTTATATATAAAACATCAGCATCCACTAGGGCCTCTGTTCTCAATTTCAAGGTAATTTTTTATACAGTAGAGCCTCATTATCCGACATGCTGTTATTCAATATTCCGTTTCAACTGACATATCCGTCCCGAAATTGCCACCGTAAAAATTTTCCTAGATATTCGGGACCGGATCTGACTTTTATACAATGAAAATCGGTTAATTTGTTACAGAATTTGATTGTGTACTGTAGTACATATACTGTATTACATGAATTACGTAGCAATGCAATACAGCAATAAGTAACTGGTCAGCTATTGTATTTTTTAATTAGCAGATACAGCAATTTTGTTGCTACTGTTCGACTTTACGTTCAGTTTTAGCGCGGAGTGTACCGTGTGAGCAGAGAACTGTATACTACTTCTAAGAGGTCTATTTTAAGACTTGAGTGCAATTAATTTAATTAGTTAATTTATACTCTTGTTAAATTAAATAAATAATACAGTAATTTTTATCTGTATAAAGTTCATAAATAAATGTTTAATTTTATATTTAGTACATTTTGTTCATTTACGTTTCATTTTAGGTATTGTTAAATAACTCTATATTTTGCAACTTGTACATAATACTGTACTGACATTTTATTTCGTTGTATGTATTATTGTTATCAGTTTTATTTTGTGTTCTATAACCCAAAGTAATGTTTGTTTAAACAGTAATAAAGTGTTAATTCTTAGTAAAATGCATTAAAGTACTTAGTTATACAAACGTGGCGTATTTCCATATCTGTCACTCTTCTATATATACTTCTACGTGGCGTATTTCCATATCTGTCACTCTTCTATATATACTTCTACGTGGCGTATTTCCATATCTGTCACTCTTCTATATATACTTCTACGTGGCGTATTTCCATATCTGTCACTCTTCTATATATACTTCTATGTGGTGTGTTTTCATTTATATAACTCTGGTATACACTGCTACGTGGTGTATTTCCATATCTGTCACTCTTCTATATATACTTCTACGTGGCGTATTTCCATATCTGTCACTCTTCTATACATACTTCTATGTGGTGTGTTTTCATTTATATAACTCTGGTATACACTGCTACGTGGTGTATTTCCATATCTGTCACTCTTCTATATATACTTCTACGTGGCGTATTTCCATATCTGTCACTCTTCTATATATACTTCTACGTGGCGTATTTCCATATCTGTCACTCTTCTATATATACTTCTACGTGGCGTATTTCCATATCTGTCACTCTTCTATATATACTTCTATGTGGTGTGTTTTCATTTATATAACTCTTGTATAACTGCTACGTGGTCTGTTCCCAAATATGTACTGTTCAACAACATCAACACAGGTGGAAAGGAATACATATAAAATAGATTTTTAATTCATTTATCCCAACAATTTGCACTAGGAAGAATCTAACGTGTAATTATAAATTGTATACTGAATACTCATATTTACCAGCATTGCTTTTGTACTTTTCCAGAAATCAAAAACTGCTGAAAGAAGTTTTAATTTAGAATTTTTTGATAGATTAGGGATTTCCCCCCAACGCCTTTTTCTGATAACGGAGGAATTGCTCTGTGTGGTAAAAGTGAAAGTTACAAAACAGAGCATATTCTGTGCGATACCATCAATGTGTATGCACCGTGATGATCGCGGCCCGACCACCACGCTCAGTTGAGGTCGGTAGATCCCCACATGACATGACTAATTCTGCATCCGGTCACTGCTAAACTTCCGGTCACAGTCTTCACGCTTTGGTTCGCGATGCTGGTGTATTACCGTTGTCTACATTATAACGTAATTAGAAAACTCGGGTCTGGTCTCACTGAAGCTCTGGTTAAAAATCTACTTATTGAGTTCGTTAAAATGAAACAACTTCTTTATCATGTATTCCATTTTCCTTGAAAAACGATCCTCCGGTTTAAACTTTAGTAGATATAACATTACTTTAGACATGACTAAAGTCATAATTTCTTAGCCAGGATAAACACGCTGTTCATAGACTTAAGGTCCTGTATAAGTTCAATAATGGGTAAAATTAGATGATAAAGGCAGGAAGGTAAGGTGTTAAAATTAAATTCACATTGCTTTTCCAAACTATTACAAAAACAATTTTCAACATCTGCAAACGCAATTGAATTGATTTTAGTCCCGATGCTTGAAGTAATCTCCAAAAAAGAAATATCTCGTGACAGGTTTAGGAAGGGACCGGGTTGATATTATTTATGACTGTTTGTATACAACCCTTCCTCATTGACACGATGTTCAGGATCATATTGCTATTCATAATTCTGTAAATGTTCCTAAACCATCAATATTGGTGTAGATGCGAGTGGAAATACCATTAAATGATTGAAATACTTTCTGATTGATACATTTATTTCATTGTGTTTAATACAATGAAAGCCGTAAATACAATGAATTGGTATAATACGCAAAGCAGTTTTTTGTTAACGCAACTCCTCCATTATTTCTTTGTCGATTTCAACGATTGAGGTGTCAACAAAGTTGCTCCTATTCGTGGTTGTGCAATAAGGTCTTCATTGTCAAATAGTTTTACTCTGAAGGATATTGACAGCCCTCAAAGTGCGTATTTCGGACATGAGATTCACATGGAGAGAGATTTAAGTTAGTCCAAAAGTTAAGCTATTCAGTAACAAATTTAAATACGACGTTTATGAAATTTTAACAGCTGTTGGAATGGAAATTGTGATGTTTATAATACATTAGTCCTTCATTAATACAACAAAATTCAGACCATGTATATGTTGGATTAGTGAAAAAGCCGGATTACTGGAGTTAAATTGAAAAACACGTTAAATTACAGAGTGGACGTATATTTTTACAATAAAAAGTCAATTGTTACAATAAAGATTTATAATAGTCTGGAAATTAAAAAGGACAGTACAGCAGTTGAAATTCAGTATCTTCTTTTAAGAAAGTCTCTTCTCTTACAAGTTCTAGTTCGGATTTCTGGAACTTCGTTAGTATTTAGCCACACATATGTGGCTGCTTGCGTCACAACATTCGAATGCAGTGAGCTCTTCTTGTTAGACCGCATTATTTTTGTGATTGTAGACTTCAACTATTTATAGGCATGTTTCACATAGCAATTTGCTTTCCTACGTGACATTGGAATAATTTTAGTATGAGACAAAATGCGTATAAAGTGACGACAATCAATTAATTTCCTAGAGACCTTATTTATATCACCTTATTTTCTATCTTAAACAAAATCAATTTAATGAAAAAAATTAATCAAATCAAGTGAAATTTACAAAAAATATATCGTGTTTACAGTGCTTTCCCATCAGGCCTGCACATTGCTGAATAATACAATATTATTGCATATGTTACGCGAATAAATCAGAAATATAGTTTATTATGGATATGTTTATACTAGTTATAAATTAGTGTATAGTTATAATATGTATTTTAATCATTCCACACAAAATACAAATTACTTTGATTCTTAGGTACACGAAATATTTTCTATTTAATACCAATAGACTAATTATTCGTAAGAAGTTTAGCCATATTTTAAAATAAGATATACTCTATTATTAAACTGATTTATTAATGAAACAAGGATCAGATCTTGTGTCAGACAGAACGAAATTAATTCTAAAACCAATTTGTGTGGCAAGTTTTCGGGACTACTAGTAAGCTAATGTAGCGTTGTTAATTTTTCATAAAATAAATTTTAATTTCTTTGTATTGCAATGCCTATATTACTTATTACCAAATTACAAAAGTCACATTAGATACAAAACATGTAAAATAACTGTGGTCATCACAATTTGTTTCCTATCCCTATTTAAAAAATATTATTTATTAGTCAAAAATATATTATGCAAAGCCAACTTTATTTTTTTTGTTTAAACCAAAATAATTCACTGACGTAATCTCACAGTACCACATTTCACTCAATAAGGATTATCTGTTGACCCATAAAAATGTTATCACATTTAAATAAACTATACACAACAATAATGTTAAAAGATTAATTAAAATACTTTATTTATTAACCTCAAAAATTGTACTTTATTATTATATCTAAGAGCAGGCTGACGAATATTTGTTCTGTTTTCAACAGAAAGTATTGTGCAAGCTCATACTCATGCTCGTTATTGAGTGTAAGCAGTGAGGGGTGAAAATACATAGGCCTACGGCCAAAACAGAACACGGACTCAATTCCTCATCCCGCAACAAGCCAAGGAAGACTTTAAAGTTGGGGTAAGATGTTCTAAAATTGAACCTGTGTGGATCGTAGGAAAGGCATAAGTGATACATTCCAGATCTATTACGGTGAACGCTGAGGACTCAGGTACCTGCTTGGGTCAAGTGCGCAATAGCGGCGAGGAGGTTGGGGAACCCTTTTGGGGATTAAAGGTTGGTGCGCAATATCGGTGCACCGCTCCAGTTAACGAGGTTTCTGCTCAGTTTGGACTTCTTCCCCTCCAGTTAAGACAACACACCGCGACCTGGTATTGCTGTTCAAACTAGTAAACGAATTCCACGACTGTCCTTCTATCCTGGCTGATATCGACATATGCTCACCTAGGGGAACTCACTCCATGTCCGTTTTTCGACGTAGATTCTGCACTTCAAACTATGTGTGTCAAAATAGTCGGTTAAGATTTGAGATTTGGAATTGAAGCAGCAAACAGCATGTCGACTTCTTCAGTTGAGGTGTGACCTCCTTCAAAAATTATTTTTAGTTTCAGTAAAATGATTTATTATTTGTTCTTTATTGTTTTCCTATAGATTCCTTGTTAATTTATGTATACTATTTTACTTTTTAGTCCTTATTTGTAGAATTGTTTGTTTTCAGATAATTCGCTGACTTCCCAACTAATTTAAGCTAATTATTGTTATTATTGATTTGTGAAGTGAGTATGGGTTGTGATTCAATGTTTTATTGTTATTATTCAAATTATTCTATTCTTCATATTATATTATTTATATTATTATATGTACTAATCAATATGATTCTATATGTTATATTTTAAGTTTAAGATTTTATCTCTATTTGTCCATCTTTTTCGTAACTATTTATTTAGTCTTGTATTTGATGCAATCTTGGTTATGTTTGTTTTGGTTGTTACATTAACGTAAATGGTGTTAACCGTTGATCCAATATATAAATAAGTAAATACTTTAATATAAAATCAAATTATAATAATAATTATTAATAATAATATCATTCCTTACTACGTCCGTGTATAACTAGAACAGCTAACACTGATTCATCATGCCCAAGGCGGAAATATCACTCCTTACTGTGTCCGTGTGTAACTAGAACAGCTAACTTTGGTTCATCATGCCCAAGGCGGAAATATCACTCCTTACTGTGTCCGTGTGTAACTAGAACAGCTAACTTTGATTCATCATGCCCAAGGCTGAAATATCACTCCTTACTACGTCCGTGTGTAACTAGAACAGCTAACATTGATTCATCATGCCCAAGGCTGAAATATCACTCCTTACTACGTCCGTGTGTAACTAGAACAGCTAACATTGATTCATCATGCCCAAGCCTGAAATATCACTCCTTACTGTGTCCGTGTGTAACTAGAACAGCTAACTTTGGTTCATCATGCCCAAGGCTGAAATATCACTCCTTACTACGTCCGTGTGTAACTAGAACAGCTAACATTGATTCATCATGCCCAACGCTGAAATATCACTCCTTACTGTGTCCGTGTGTAACTAGAACAGATAACTTTGGTTCATCATGCCCAAGGCTGAAATATCACTCCTTACTACGTTCGTGTGTAACTAGAACAGCTAACATTGGTTCACCATGCCCAAGGCTGAAATATCACTCCTTACTACGTCCGTGTGTAACTAGAACAGCTAACATTGATTCATCATGCCCAAGGCTGAAATATCACTCCTTACTGTGTCCGTGTGTAACTAGAACAGCTAACATTGGTTCATCATGCCCAAGGCTGAAATATCACTCCTTACTACGTCCGTGTGTAACTAGAACAGCTAACATTGGTTCATCATGCCCAAGGCTGAAATATCACTCCTTACTACGTCCGTGTGTAACTAGAACAGCTAACATTGATTCATCATGCCCAAGGCTGAAATATCACTCCTTACTGTGTCCGTGTGTAACTAGAACAGATAACTTTGGTTCATCATGCCCAAGGCTGAAATATCACTCCTTACTACGTTCGTGTGTAACTAGAACAGCTAACATTGGTTCATCATGCCCAAGGCTGAAATATCACTCCTTACTACGTCCGTGTGTAACTAGAACAGCTAACATTGATTCATCATGCCCAAGGCTGAAATATCACTCCTTACTGTGTCCGTGTGTAACTAGAACAGCTAACATTGGTTCATCATGCCCAAGGCTGAAATATCACTCCTTACTACGTCCGTGTGTAACTAGAACAGATAACTTTGGTTCATCATGCCCAAGGCTGAAATATCACTCCTTACTACGTCCAATGAATACAGACCCTATAAGAAGCGAAACCCCAATGCTTTTGGTGGCGACGCGGGAGTACCAGCGATAATTTCTAGTTCACCGATATTCCGCTAGGCTGTGCTGATGCTAAGTCGGTGGACTGTACATACTCTTGGTTGGGAGTGTACTCCCACCACTTTCTCTTTCTCTCATGTCAACGTCAACACCCGATCACCCCCAGTTTTGAATGTTTGCAGTGACCGTGATTTAATTCCCTACGGCCGGCTCGGTGGTCATGTGATAGTTGTGACCATTTGTGTTATAAGTATTAAAAAATGAGTAGTTATGTGAAGTGTCACTATTTAGGGTGTGACTCTAATAATAAGACCAGCAATAAACTGAGTTTTTTCTGTTTCCCTGCGAGTAACAAGAAAAGGTAAGCGCATTTTATTTTTTATTTATATTGGTTTTTTATGTGACAAACACTACACTAATGAGTCAAAAAAATTACATTTAAGACTGACTGGTGTACCTTTTGAACCTGGTGCAACGGCTTGAACCTTCAACTTACGCATTATAATTTTCTACACTGAGAGATGGAAAATGGGATGTTTGTAATGTTAACATTAAATTTACTATTATAAGTTAACAATAAATAAGTACACCATATAGATAAATATATTCCGTTTTAGTGAAAAACTTTGAAAAAAATTGTATATAATTTATTAAGGTGTTATATGTGTTAGGGATTTACGAGAAATGTTTGAAACAAAACTAGTTTAAATAATTTTTTGATTGCCATATAGAATAATTTATTGAAGCAATCGTTCCACACTCTTGACTCAAATTTATAAAACATTTAATGAAAAATAACCATTGTAAATTTTAACAGATGCTTGATTAATAGTAAAACTATATTACTTACTGTAAATATAAATAACTTTAAGATTAATACTTAAAGTTCCTACACAATAAATAGTTTAAAAGCCTGGTGACAAAAGCAGCACTTAAATAATAATAAATATAAATAAATAAATTCTTTATTGCATAGATACAATTAACAATTGTGTTGCAAAAGTCAAAATTTCTCTTAACCTAAAACACTCACACACAATCGGACACATTCATACATACATCTTGCACATGCATCATACATTCACACACTTGACACCAGAATTGCATGATAGGGTGTTTACTGATTAATACTTAAAACAGTGTTTTTTATTACATTATAATATGTTTTATTATAATTTAATTTTCCACACTTTTAAATAGTTTAATACCATGACCATGGAATGCATTACAGAATGGGAAACTACACAGTAATTTTCTTCAAAATTTAAATGTTATCGGTGTGGAAATAAGTTTGCTTTTACGTATCTATGGAATCATATGATTTTGGATGATTAATATTTTGATTTTAATATCATTTCATTTAAAGTGGCGAATATAATTAATGTAAACAGATTGTTTTAGTAAAATATGCAAATGCAAAGAAAGATCAGCCAAATATTATTAAACTGTGTGGTAAAATTGTTATGGAATGAAATGGAAGAAATATATTAACAGATTTATGTCGTATGTGTTTAGCTTACTTTATTTCAATTAAATAAACAGCTGTTATAGTATTTCACACACTTCAGACTGTCACTGATTTGTTTATGCTATTGCGTTTGGTTTAGTTTTATCATTTTGTAAAAAGCAATTTTAAATATATCTAATTTGAAATTGTGATTGTTGTGTTTACTATTGTGGTTACTCTATGTAGCTATGCCTATAGAAACCGAAAATATCCGTGAGAACGGAAGCTACTAGAACTACACATTGACCAAAGAGCTCATGTATGTGAAGCTGGCAGCGCCCATATTGAAAATAGACGTTAAAATAACTTTAATAGTTTGTTTATCGTTTGTTTAGCTATTTTCCAAAACTTATCCCTGACGCCTTTAAAATCAAGAAATAAAATGGGCGCTGCTAGCTTCAAACCAGCAGCGCCCATTAGTTGATTTGAACTGAAAAATAACAGAATCTTTTGTTTAGGTTTGTTTGGCCTTAGTTGCTTTTGAATTGAAAAAATAAAGTGAGCGCTGCTAGTGGGCAATGCTAGCAAGCTTCATACCAGCAGTGCCCATTCGTTTATTTTATCTAAACACCAGTTGAATCGTTTGTTTACGTATTTTTATTATAGGAATCGAGGCAAAAACGAGAATAGTTAAGGAAATATGGAAGGAGGCTAAAACCACAGATTTTGCATTATTACCCCAATTTTACTGCTGCTTTAACGTATGTCAAGCTTTAATGTATTATTGTAAATCGAAAAACAATGTAGGCACTGCTTTAACAGAATTAATTATTTGACATCTGTTCCATAAATGCATTACTCAGCATTTATTGATACAACCATTTCTAACTTGTATAAACTGAGTAAATAAAAAAATACAACTTTTATGACAAGAATATAAGGAATTACATTTTGGCCATGAACAGGAAATACATCTGGTTATCATTGCTGTACAGATGTAATTTTTGGCGCATCACGGTAATCCCTTCCATTCTGTTATCTTGCTGAGCGCGTGGGAAAGCTCAGAGTCTTCAGCAACCGTGGGAAATTTCCTTCCCAATTTTAATACGAAGTATTTCTGATTTGTTTATAAGTGGTGTGCGTCGAGGCTTATACGTGAAAGCATCGTATTAAACACGTTGGAAAAAGATACAAAATTAACAAAATGATAAACAATACATATTTATCAATTACATTTTTGAAATCTGGGCTGCTAGTGTTGTGTTAGCAGCGCCGACTTTAATTTTAGAATCCTAGAGTGACTAATGCCAAACAAATGACAAACACAGCTAAATAGAGCTAAGTAAACGATTTAAATTGCATTTACCTCAAATTTAATTGACTAATGGGCGCTGCTGGTGTGAGGCTAGCAACGCCCACTTTATTTTTCCATTTTACAGGTAACTAAGGCCAAACAAACGTATAAGATAGCTGAACAACCCTAAACAAACGATTTAGGTTATTTTACGTCTGCTCGTACATTCTGTCATATTTATTAATTTTAATCTCTGACCAGTTATAACGCAACATTCCAAAATGACAGTTCTAATACAAGTTGTTATTTCATAACAATAGCTTTATCACAAAGTTTAATAATATTTGGCTGATCCTTCTTTGCATTTGCAAAACTTAAAGGTTTGAACATGGAGTTGAATCTATCATAATCATGACAGGGAATCATCCAATTTGTACTGTAAGTCCTAAAAAACATTTGTATTTTTAGGTGCTGTGATTGGATAGCAAGCAGTGGGCGTGACGATTTCATTGAATTGCCAGACAAGATTTTAAAAAATAAACGCATTTGCAGTAATCACTTTGAAGGCAAGGACTTTTCCAACTCTTTAAGAAATAAGATAAATAAAAATGCTGTTCCTATACCACATTATAAAGAAAAGGAAAGCAGTGAAGATATTTCGTCAAATCTACCAACACTATCACCTTGGACACCTACAACATCTTCAGCAACCAGAACATCTCTGACAACGACATCGACGGAAAGTCATTATACAGAAAAGGAAAGTAGTGAAGATATTTCGTCAAATCGTCCCACACCATCACCATGGATGCCTACAACAGCTTTAACAAACAGGTCATCTCAGACAACAACATCAACGGACAGTATAAGTGGTAAACTCAACAGCTGTATATTTTTAACTAAGTGTAACACTAAATGTTCTTCGACAACACAAACGGAAAATCAGAATGAAGATGAATCTCTCCAAAGCTTTTTATCAGATTTTACGTCTATTGAGAACACCCCCAATGAAGACCTCACGCCAAGGAAAAAACTATTGAAGAGAAAGATTGATACTCAAAAAAACCATATACATAAACAGACAGTACTTTTGACTTCGAAGAGAAAAAAATTATTTAAACTGAAGAAAAAGGGACTTTCCCCTGTCAACCACAAAAATATTTTATTGAATACCTTAAGTAAATGTGTTTCTGGAGACGTACTGACTTTTTTGAACATGCAAATTTTTCATTTGAAAAGAACTCAATGGACAAATGAAGAAAAAAACTTTTCTCTCTCTCTGTATTACAAGTCTCCGTCTGTTTATTTGTTTTTGATTTCTAGAGGGTTTAAGCTCCCTTGTGTAAGAACTGTGCAGCAGTGGATTAACCTCACTAGGCTAGAAAGTGGGTTTTCAAATGAAGTGTTTAAAAAACTTAAACTAAAGGTTAAAAGTATGAGTGAATTTGAGAAAGACTGTGTTCTCATGTGGGACGAGATGAGCATTAAAAAGAACCTTCAGTATGACCCGACCCAAGACCTAATTGAAGGTTTACAAGATCTGGGACCCCTAGGAAGAGCAGATAGCGTAGCCACCCATGCACTATTGTTCATGGTGCGTGGGATAAAGTACAGGTGGAAACTGCCAGTTGCATTCACGCTTTGTGAAAACGCGACACCAGCTACTGCACTAACTATTTTGTTAGATATGTGCCTTGACAAACTATTTCAAGCAGGCTTGAAGGTTAGAGGCACCGTTTGTGACCAAGGTTCCACCAATGTTGCTGCTTTAAACCTCTTGGGGCTAACAGAAAAAGAGCCACACTTCCTTTTCAATGAGCACAAAATATATTGTATTTATGATGCACCCCATCTTATTAAATCAATACGCAATACACTCCTAAAATGTGACATTGAAGTCGAAGGTAAGGTAGTGAAGTGGTCTGACATAGAACAATTCTATGAACTTGACAGAAGATCTGTCAATGATTGTAGAGCGGCTCCAAAACTTACCCAGAGACACATAAAACCAAACGAATTCCATCGTATGAAAGTTAATCTCGCCACACAAGTGTTTAGTAATTCTGTGAGTAGAGGCATGAAAGCTTCTTATGCAATTGGCGAACTAAAGAGTGTAACAACTCTAAACACAGCTAATTTTTTGCAAAATTGCAATAACATTACAGATTGTTTGAACAGCCGCAGTGAGTGTGAGAAATGTCCCTTACGACGACCACTGTCAGAAAAAAATCCTCAAGTGGAACAGTACTTGAAAGAAGCCATTGCGAACATACAATCCTGGAAACTAAACAAGTTTACATTAACCAAAAAAGGACAAGTGAAGAGGGTCAAAGCTCCACCATGTTTTTCTGGATTAATATCTACAATTAGAGCGATTCTCGGACTTTATTCAGACCTAAAATCAGAAGGCACCAGCTACTTATTAACATCAAGAATGAACCAGGACCCTATAGAGAACATGTTTGGAGTGATTAGACAAAGGGGTGGGTATAACGCTAACCCTACTGCAAGTCAATTTAGAAGAAATCTTCAACATGCAGTATCAATTCGTCTCATGACACCACCGGATAGCTCGAATTGTGAACCGGATGACGACATCACCGTAGATTTCCCAAGAGAACTTATAAATTGTAACAGGCACAATTTATCGGATCAACCAGACGCCACCTCCCTAAGCACGCCACCTCAGTTTACGGACATGGCCCTGCCGCAAATTTCAGATTTCGCCACCCTGACCACGCCACTTCAGTTGACAGCCATATATGACACTCTGACCACACCACATAAGACGACAGACATCACCCTGCTGAGTTCCGATTTCACCACCTTGACCACGCCAATTGAGTCGACGGACACCATTCTGACCACGCCACTGGGGTTGACAGATGCTACATGTGACACGATGCCACTTGCAGTTATTGACCTGCAGAAGAACAATGGTGCAGCTGTAAACTTGGAAGATAGTGTAATTAATTACATGGCAGGCTGGCTTGCAAAGAAATGTGTAGATAAATATGCCTGCAACAATTGCACTGTGAAGTTAACAAAACCGAGGGAAGAAATGATTTTACCAGAAGAAACCTTGATTAAATTCAAGCAATACAACTCCAACTCAGATGGCCATGTCAAAGGGTTGAAGATACCTACTACTTCATTTTACAAAGTAGTTAAAGCCACCACAAGCTCGTTTACCCACCATTTTAATAAGCTAAAAACAAAAAGAGATTTGAAAAAACAAATTAACCTGGCCGTGAGGAAAGATATTGAAGCCGGCTTTCCTGAATGGTTCTCCGATGAGTGTAAAGATCATCGCCAGTTTATACTTGAACATTTTGTAAAAATGAAAATCTTATATAACCTAAAGTGGATATCACAAGATCTTCGAGATGGAGCCTTAATGTTTCAAAAACGAAGGCAGCACTTCAAAGAAAATGAAAAGCCCAACTCTAAACTGATGAAACTCAAAGGTGTATAGTCCCGGGCTAACTTTGTAATTAATAAAGAATTGTTATACCATAAATATCTAATGTTAATTGAATTTGTACACTTTTTGTGTGTCATTAAAACGAATTCAAAGATTCTGTTTCTATTTTTGCATCATAGAGTTGTGAAAAATTGTTTTATTTGTAGTGGCAGAGAAGAGAATTTGTGTATTAACGTGTTCACAAAAAACTTTCATGTGTTCACAATATAGTCATGTGTTATGATGTTATTAATGACAAAATAAATTTTACAGCGTTTGTCATGTATTTTAACTGTGTATATTTCTGTGAACAATTAATTCACTATTAGTACCATAATTAATTATGAGTTTACTCATGTATTTTAACTGTGTATATTTCTGTGAACAATTAATTCACTCTTATTACCATAATTAATTATGAGTTTAATCATGTATTTTAACTGTGTATATTTCTGTAAACAATAATTCACTCTTATTACCATAATTAATTATGAGTTTAATCATGTATTTTAACTGTGTATATTTCTGTAAACAATTAATTCACTATTAGTACTATAATTAATTATGAGTTTACTCATGTATTTTAACTGTGTATATTTCTGTGAACAATTAATTCACTATTATTACCATAATTAACATTGAATTTACTCATGTATTTTAACTGTGCATATTTCTGTGAACAATTAATTCATTATTAGTACCATAATTAATTATGAGTTTAATCATGTATTTTAACTGTGTATATTTCTGTGAACAATTAATTCACTCTTATTACCATAATTAATTATGAGTTTAATCATGTATTTTAACTGTGTATATTTCTGTAAACAATAATTCACTCTTATTACCATAATTAATTATGAGTTTAATCATGTATTTTAACTGTGTATATTTCTGTGAACAATTAATTCACTATTAGTACCATAATTAACTATGAATTTACTCATGTATTTTAACTGTGTATATTTCTGTGAACAATTAATTCATTATTAGTACCATAATTAATTATGAGTTTAATCATGTATTTTAACTGTGTATATTTCTGTAAACAATAATTCACTCTTATTACCATAATTAATTATGAGTTTAATCATGTATTTTAACTGTGTATATTTCTGTAAACAATTAATTCACTATTAGTACTATAATTAATTATGAGTTTACTCATGTATTTTAACTGTGTATATTTCTGTGAACAATTAATTCACTATTATTACCATAATTAACATTGAATTTACTCATGTATTTTAACTGTGCATATTTCTGTGAACAATTAATTCATTATTAGTACCATAATTAATTATGAGTTTAATCATGTATTTTAACTGTGTATATTTCTGTGAACAATTAATTCACTCTTATTACCATAATTAATTATGAGTTTAATCATGTATTTTAACTGTGTATATTTCTGTAAACAATAATTCACTCTTATTACCATAATTAATTATGAGTTTAATCATGTATTTTAACTGTGTATATTTCTGTGAACAATTAATTCACTATTAGTACCATAATTAACTATGAATTTACTCATGTATTTTAACTGTGTATATTTCTGTGAACAATTAATTCATTATTAGTACCATAATTAATTATGAGTTTAATCATGTATTTTAACTGTGTATATTTCTGTGAACAATTAATTCACTCTTATTACCATAATTAATTATGAATTTACTCATGTATTTTAACTGTGTATATTTCTGTGAACAATTAATTCACTATTAGTACCATAATTAGTTATGAATTTACTCATGTATTTTAACTGTGTATATTTCTGTGAACAATTAATTCACTATTAGTACCATAATTAACTATGAGTTTACTCATGTATTTTAACTGTGTATATTTCTGTGAACAATTAATTCTCTATTAGTACCATAATTAACTATGAATTTACTCATGTATTTAACTGTGTATATTTCTGTGAACAATTAATTCACTCTTAGTACCATAATTAATTATGAATTTACTCATGTATTTTAACTGTGTATATTTCTGTGAACAATTAATTTACTCTTAGTGCATAATAGAGCATAATTAATTAGCTATAATTTTTAATACGAATATGCATAGCTGTTCAACAATGTTACATTTTTCAAACTAACCTGTTAAATTCAACTCCTGATTACGTTTCAAAACTATAAAATTTAACGTGAAAATAAATTTTACAGCGTTTGATATTTCATAGTTGTTTTTCTTTTAGATCCTTTCAGGAGGGGGAGGGGTTAATACAGTTGGTAGTATAATATTTATTTCACAAAATGGGTTAGTAAACAATTTTGCAATTGAAGGATTAAATTTTGATTTTTACACGTAATTTAAGGGGAGTCAGATGACTATTTTAATAACAATTATAATTTTTTTTGTTTTAAGTTTATTTTATTCCTTGTAGATTTGTGAAAAGTGTAATGTATAGTATAAAGCATCGAATTCCGGCTATTATTAACATAGTTACGACCATTTATAAGTATGTAAACGTACTCATCAGCTGGTCTGGTTGCACATTAAAATGGGTTTCTCCGAAAATTGTGTTTTTTTTAGACTTCGGTACTCATCAATCTTGAACCTAATAATATATTTGTGTGATTTTGATTTGTTTATTTGGCACATCATAATTTATATTTAAGGCACAGGAAAAGTCATAAGCCTAAAGTTGTAAAGCTTTAAAATTTAATTTTTACTATTTTTCAGAATAAAAAAAATTGAATAAAATATAAAGAATGTATTTGATTTTATTTCCTGTGCAGTAAATACTTAGGAGGTATTACAGATTAAAAATTACACAGAAAAAGTCTGATATCTACAATTGTTTCTGAGATATATGTACTGAAAGTTATAAGAATTAACGTGCGTTAAGATAGGGTCATCCGACTCCCCTTAATTGAAACAAAGTACGTTGAAAATATCTATATAACAATAGGCACCCGCGAAAATTTAGAAACACTTTACTCGTTTTATACGTGCCGTAGAAAAGATTCGCGAACTCCGTTAAAATGTATTTTCGAGATGAGCAGAATGTACTTTTAAAATTCAAACATTTATAATGGTATGTATGATTCAAATGATTTTAAAAGGCATTACCCGTTTAAAATTAGATTTTTGCAAAAAAATACACGGGAAAGATAAACAATTCAATTAATTTGTTTGACATAAATATGATCAATACAGGTTTTAAACTCTAAATGTAAAAAGATTAAACAGTAAATAATATATTTAGCTTCACAATGACTTAAAACTTGAATTTATGTTTCAATTAAAAAGAAAATTATAGAATTTTTTTAGAGTATTGACTTCTTCTTGTAAGTGCATGAACGAAAATCAGGAGTTTAAAAATATATATATTTTTAATAATACTTAACTTTTATAAATTTGAAATAATTTAGCAGTTTTGCCAAAGATTGTAGCATTAAAATGGTTTGGAAAAAAATAACTGAGAATCACTTAAGCAAAGCAAATGTTTTGTGCCAAAAGACTACTGAATGGAGTGAATGAGCTGACTGGCCGCTGATCTGTAAATGTAAACGAAGGCACGGCGGGCAACGGCAAGGCAGGCAAGGACGGTAAAATTCACCTCTCTTTTCTTGTGCGGTGAAATTAAAGCGCTGACAGTGAGTTTCGCCTTCCTCGCCACTGCAAAAGAACTTGTGGCGTTCCAAGCGGAATATCGGCAAACTAACCTCAGGGCGTCCCTTTTTGGCCCGTAAGGTTTCGCTTCTTATAGGGTCTGTATTCATTGCTACGTCCGTGTGTAACTAGAACAGCTAACATTGATTCATCATGCCCAAGGCTGAAATATCACTCCTTACTGTGTCCGTGTGTAACTAGAACAGCTAACATTGGTTCATCATGCCCAAGGCTGAAATATCACTCCTTACTACGTCCGTGTGTAACTAGAACAGCTAACATTGATTCATCATGCCCAAGGCTGAAATATCACTCCTTACTACGTCCGTGTGTAACTAGAACAGCTAACATTGGTTCATCATGCCCAAGGCTGAAATATCACTCCTTACTACGTCCGTGTGTAACTAGAACAGCTAACATTGATTCATCATGCCCAAGGCTGAAATATCACTCCTTACTGTGTCCGTGTGTAACTAGAACAGCTAACATTGGTTTATCATGCCCAAGGCTGAAATATCACTCCTTACTACGTCCGTGTGTAACTAGAACAGATAACTTTGGTTCATCATGCCCAAGGCTGAAATATCACTCCTTACTACGTCCGTGTGTAACTAGAACAGCTAACATTGGTTCATCATGCCCAAGGCTGAAATATCACTCCTTACTACGTCCGTGTGTAACTAGAACAGCTAACATTGATTCATCATGCCCAAGGCGGAAATATCACTCCTTACTGTGTCCGTGTGTAACTAGAACAGCTAACATTGGTTCATCATGCCCAAGGCTGAAATATCACTCCTTACTACGTCCGTGTATAACTAGAACAGCTAACATTGGTTCATCATGCCCAAGGCTGAAATATCACTCCTTACTACGTCCGTGTGTAACTAGAACAGCTAACATTGATTCATCATGCCCAAGGCTGAAATATCACTCCTTACTGTGTCCGTGTGTAACTAGAACAGCTAACATTGATTCATCATGCCCAAGGCTGAAATATCACTCCTTACTACGTCCGTGTGTAACTAGAACAGCTAACATTGGTTCATCATGCCCAAGGCTGAAATATCACTCCTTACTACGTCCGTGTGTAACTAGAACAGCTAACATTGATTCATCATGCCCAAGGCTGAAATATCACTCCTTACTGTGTCCGTGTGTAACTAGAACAGCTAACATTGATTCATCATGCCCAAGGCTGAAATATCACTCCTTACTGTGTCCGTGTGTAACTAGAACAGCTAACATTGGTTCATCATGCCCAAGGCTGAAATATCACTCCTTACTGTGTCCGTGTGTAACTAGAACAGCTAACATTGGTTCATCATGCCCAAGGCTGAAATATCACTCCTTACTGTGTCCGTGTGTAACTAGAACAGCTAACATTGATTCATCATGCCCAAGGCTGAAATATCACTCCTTACTGTGTCCGTGTGTAACTAGAACAGCTAACATTGGTTCATCATGCCCAAGGCTGAAATATCACTCCTTACTACGTCCGTGTGTAACTAGAACAGCTAACATTGGTTCATCATGCCCAAGGCCGAAATATCACTCCTTACTGTGTCCGTGTGTAACTAGAACAGCTAACATTGGTTCATCATGCCCAAGGCTGAAATATCACTCCTTACTGTGTCCGTGTGTAACTAGAACAGCTAACATTGATTCATCATGCCCAAGGCTGAAATATCACTCCTTACTGTGTCCGTGTGTAACTAGAACAGCTAACTTTGGTTCATCATGCCCAAGGCTGAAATATCACTCCTTACTACGTCCGTGTGTAACTAGAACAGCTAACATTGGTTCATCATGCCCAAGTCTGAAATATCACTCCTTACTACGTCCGTGTGTAACTAGAACAGCTAACATTGATTCATCATGCCCAAGGCTGAAATATCACTCCTTACTGTGTCCGTGTGTAACTAGAACAGCTAACTTTGATTCATCATGCTCAAGGCTGAAATGAAATAGTATTTTTGCTAAGATCATGTAGCAACATTTCAAAATGCAGGAACAAATAATAATGTGTCATATCTAATCAATTCAAGTTGATATTATAATATATCAAAATAAGAAATTATTTGTTTAAATTAAGAAAACTATGTTGATGTATTGAGTTGACCTAACATAATATTTATTTCTCAGGCACGCCATTCAATTGCCGATGACAATGAGGACGTACGAATGGTATGTATATGTTAAGACCATCGCTGCCGTAAGATCGACTGAGCTGATTCCAACTGCCAGTGCGATGACACGCCAGTCAATTGCCGTTGGAACACATACATACATACGTTAAGACCACACATAATATGTAAGATCGACTGAGCTGATTCCAACTGCCAGTGCGATGGCACGCCACTACGCCAGTCAATAGCTGATGACAATGGTGACATAAGCATGGTATGTGTTAGACCATCGCTGCCGTAATAGCGTCTGAGTTGATTCGATCCACACAATATGACCTCGTGAGGACACTTCTATCGTCTGTGGGCTACTTTCACAATTACACGCTTCTGGTTGTGTTCTGACTTCAATTCTTATAACTATTTTATTAGTCTTCAACGATGCGTTCGGAACATTTGGTCTACAAAGAACCGTCCATTCAATGGTTATTCTAATAAACAATTTACGAGTCTTCAAGGAAGGCTCGAGACGTTGGGTTGATAAGATCCGTTCAGGCAATGACTGTTGCTCATAAGCACGTATATTTCATTTCCAGAAAACTTGTCATAATTGTTCTTGTGATTTAGCAATTAGGTATGATTTAACAATCAGGTATAAATCGCTAGTGAAATTTTGATCAAATTTAAACATTTAGTAACCTATTAGTGCCAGTAAGTTTAATATTGGTATAATGAACATTTTTATGCTATACAATTAATATTATTGAATAATTAAAACCCTTTTATTTAGCTTCGTTAAGTGTGACGTTAAGTTAGAAAATTTATTTGTATCATTTTAGTTTTATAAATACATTTACAAATACATTTATTTTCGTAATTTGCCTTATTACCAAATAGTTTAGTTAATTTATCACAGCTTACATTGTACAGAACGAATATACATGATTTAATAATGCTCATAAACTTAAATTATAAGTTCAATTGTTATTGCCGATGCGTAAAACTATTTTAGGGTATTAAACATTGTTTATTCAATGTTTGTAGGTAATTACATCTGAATCATATATGAGTGAAAATTGCATCTATATTAGGAAAACCCCGATTATATGGGTTAGCCTTTTGAACATTTTAAATAAAAACGATTGTCAACTATGAATACAAATTTAATGTAAAATGACTTACTCTACATTCATATCCTGACATGTGGTTTTATAATTTACATTGACAGTAAGTCTGTGGGTTTTTATCAAGGTTTATAGTTTCAAGTAGAAATTGGCTCGGCTTTCAGTCTATTATAACTACTTTTTCTCGTTTAAACTAGTCTTCCTTCTTCTATAACTGTTCCGGTTCTGTGTCACTCTCACTTCTATCATGGAGACTGTGATTAGTATTACATATATTGTTAGTAGAGAGCCTACCGTTGGAATAGGTCTTGAGCTGTGCCATGACGGTAATCTCTTTAATCGAGAAGTGTTTCGAATGTTGTATCTCTATTGATAGTTCTACTTAAACTATAGTTTAATTTAAGTATAGTTCAAAAGGCAACAAGACTACTCTATATGTTTAGAAAACTACCAAAAAGTTAACCCCCCAACCTTTAAAATTGGGGGATTATTTAATAAGTGTTTTACTTTATGATTTTGGGATATATTTTTTAATACAACTTAGTGGTCTGGTGTGATTTGTTCATAGAAATTGACATCATCTCATCTTGGTCTTAAAGTGAAAGTTACTGTGTTAAAAAGAGTATTTCTTTGTCCTTCTTGATAATAAAATGTCTTTTATTGGGTATGACGATAGTTGGTTGAGATAAGTTTACAATATATCGACCTTTGATCTTTGAAACTTTTGTATTGTTTTTAATTTATGAAAGTAACATTAATATATAAATACAACCTTGAGGCGTGTCACCCACCTGGAGGTCTCTTGAACGTTCGTAAGACACTCTCCTACATGGTCACTACACAACTCGCGCACTATCTCACCGTTCTCTATAGAGTCGTTTTCCTCCACGTCTGTCACCACTGTATCCATGTCCTCCTGCTGCGGACCGTCACTGGTGTACGAATGACTCTCCAACTGAAGGCGCACGACACTAGACTCCTGGTTGAAGTCTTGTTCCGAGTTGCCGAAGCTCAACACCTCTTCTCTACTCATGAATCCATCCACACTTCGCTCGTTGAGGATTCTCTCGTTAACGTTTCTCATCGAAATACTGAACAAGTCTTTAGTGTGAAACATTGACCTCTTCTGAAGCCATGTTTTCGTATAAACTTCTTCCCTGATGATTGTTTGTGTAGCACCCTCTATGAAATAAGAGTCCATGCGACGCCCTTGTTTCCAATCGAGCTCTGTCAGAGCACCTTCACCTTCTCTCCGTGGACTTCTCATCGTTTTACTTTGCTGTCTTGGTACGGTAACGTGCCTTTGGTTCTCAAGGTTCCAGACGTGAGTCTTCTGATAGGGTTTTTGACATAGAGCATTCAACAACCACTCCCACATCCTGGGTCATCATGAGCCGACCTCTGGGTCTATCAGCGGTACTGTGAGCCACAACGGCCTCCACACATTGTCCTCGTCATGCTTGTCATGGTCCGGTTGTCACACTCACTGCAGGTTGTCGAGGCTGCTGATTATTATGGATATGTGTGTATTTTCACTTGGTAGGTTGCAATAAATATCTATTATATGTACAGGGTGATCTTTATTATTGTTTTATTATAACAATGATAAAACAATAATAATATTATTGTGATATTATTATAACAAGGTGCCCAGAACAGATTCCTCCGACTGGTTTGAAAAGTTTTAAAATTGATAACTTTATAGAAACAAAATATCACCATAAAGTTTCTTGTAAATCAGTAACTATTTAAAACATTGTATGAATAACATGTAGTATAGAACACTTACAGTTTGTATATAGCTTTAGTATATAAACTATCTACGTATTAAAATAAATCAACGTTTCTCCAGTATAACCCACCCACCCACACAACCCATGTACAGTAGTATTGACCCACCCGCCAACCCATACACGTACAGTGGTATTGACCCACCCACCCAAACATACACGTACAGTGGTATTGGTCCAACCGGCCACCCATACACGTACAATGGTATTGACCCACCCGCCCTCCCATACACGTACAGGATCCCCCAAAACAGCTGATTATTGAAGACACAAAATTTATAGTTATATGAGAAATCTATGTATGAGAAATCTACACGTACAGTGGGTACTGACCCACCTGCACGTCTCTACATGTACAGTGGTATTGTCCCAACCACCCACCCATACACGTACAGGGGTATTGACCCAACCACCCACCCATACACGTACAGTGGTATTCACCCACCCGCCCACCTTTACATGTACATTTGTATTGCTCTCGTGTAAAGGCGGGCCAGTAGCCACCCGCCCGCCCATACACATACATTGGTATCGACCCACCCGCCCACCCATAAACATACATTGTTATCGACCCACCTGCACACCATACACATACATTTGTATCGTCCCACCCGCTCACCCATACACATACATTGGTATCGACCCAGCCGCCCACCCATACACATACATTAGTATCGACCCAGCCGCCCAACCATACACATATATTGGTATCGACCCACCCGCCCACCCATACACATACATTGGTAAAGTGATCCTAACCTATAATGATAAAATAATAATTATAGGCCTTGTCGCTTTATTAAACTGGCATAATTTGCATCACCAAAAATATAGAATTACTTATACCTGTGAACCTATACATATAATAGATTCCCACCCACCTACCCATACATGTACGGTGGAATTTGCCCACCCACCCACCCATACACGTAAGGTGGCATTAACCCACCCGCCCATCCATATACGTATGGTGGCATTTACCCACCCGCCCACCCATACACGTACCGTGGCATTTTGGGTGTGTGGGTGGGCGTACACCTGACACAGAAAATGTACTGATGGTGTAAGGTGTATGGGTCTTACCATAACGCCCTTAATTGGTCGTTTAGTTAGGGTTTTAAAATGTTTCCAATCAACAAATGCTTATGGGCTAATTGTGGTAATTTTGTTGTCATGGCAGTCATTTCTTTCCCAACCGGCACTATTTCCTTTTTTACAAAATATCATTTTTACAAAATACCCCATACACTTTATAGTATAAAATGAAAAAATATAAAGTGTATAAAAACCCATAATTTAAACTTTTATAAACTGTACGTGTATGGGTGGGTGGTTAGGACAATACCACTGTACGTGTATGGGAGGGTGGGTGGGTCAATACCACTGTAAGTGTATGGGAGGGCGGTTTGGTCAATACCACTGTACGTGTATGGGTGGGCGGTTTGGTCAATACCACTGTACGTGTATGGGAGAGCGGTTGGGTCAATACCACTGTACATGTATGGGTGGGCGGTTGGGTCAATACCACTGTTCATGTATGGAAGGGTGGTTGGGTCAATACCACTGTACGTGTATGGGTGGGTGGGTGGGTCATTACCACTGTACGTGTATGGGAGGGCGGTTGGGTCATACCACTTTACATGTTTGGGATGGTGGTTGGGTCAATACCACTTTACGTGTATGGGAGGGAGGGTAGGTCAATACCACTGTACGTGTATGGGAGGGCGGTTGGGTCAATACCACTGTACGTGTATGGGAGGGTGGTTGGGTCAATACCACTGTACGTGTATGGGTGGGCGTTTGGGTCAATACCACTGTGCGTGTATGGGAGGGTGGTTGGGTCAATACCACTGTACGTGTATGGGTGGGCGTTTGGGTCAATACCACTGTGCGTGTATGGGAGGGTGAGTAGGTCAATACCACCGTACGTGTATGGGAGAGCGAGTGTATCTTTTTCTAATCAGGCTTGCTGCCAACACATACTTGGAAATTCAAGTCATGAGATATGGCCGATGTTTCTTCTTCTACAAGCACATATTTTTTTCAGTTTATAATCAATAATTATTTGAACAAAGTGTTGGCTGCCACTCTTCCAGGGTGCTAAAAAAAATAAAATTACGCAGGTGGAATCTCAAAAAGTACTAATTGGCATTATAATTTGTAAAATTTTACTAAGTATTGGCTTATTAGATCGTTATCGATAAAGATGAAGTTCAGTTGACCAACCAATGGTAAAGAAAGTGTTTGCTAAATTTAATAGTTAGTTTTAATCTTATAAAGAAAATAAACAACTAATAGTTTAAACAATCTTATAATTTAAAGCTAATAATAATACAGTTTTTAAAAGTGTGCATTTGTGTTAAGCAGTTCAAACAAATTTATGAAATAAACCATAAAAATTAGCCTATTAAATTCTAAATATTTCACCAAAAGTAGCATTTACAAATTAAAAAACCCAATATCTCAATTACCATTTTGGTAAGTTTAGCACAACTGTATACTAAATGAGATATCCACTCGAGAGCCATCATATAGCAATATTACTAACACAACTGTATACTAAATGAGATATCCACTCGAGAGCCATCCTATAGCAATATTACTAACACAACATATACTAAATGAGATATCCACTCGAGAGCCATCATATAGCAATATTACTAACACAACTATATACTAAATGAGATATCCACTCGAGAGCCATCATATAGCAATATTACTAACACAACTATATACTAAATGAGATATCCACTCGAGAGCCATCATATAGCAATATTACTAACACAACTGTATACTAAATGAGATATCCACTCGAGAGCCATCATATAGCAATATTACTAACACAACTGTATACTAAATGAGATATCCACTCGAGAGCCATCCTATAGCTATATTACTAACACAACTATATACTAAATGAGATATCCACTCGAGAGCCATCATATAGCAATATTACTAACACAACTATATACTAAATGAGATATCCACTCGAGAGCCATCCTATAGCAATATTACTAACACAACTATATACTAAATGAGATATCCACTCGAGAGCCATCATATAGCAATATTACTAACACAACTATATACTAAATGAGATATCCACTCGAGAGCCATCATATAGCAATATTACTAACACAACTGTATACTAAATGAGATATCCACTCGAGAGCCATCCTATAGCAATATTACTAACACAACTATATACTAAATGAGATATCCACTCGAGAGCCATCCTATAGCAATATTACTAACACAACTGTATACTAAATGAGATATCATTTGACGTTAAATTAGAACGATATGTGTAAAAATAAAGCTCTAATATCTGACAACTCTAAACCTTTTAGTTCAAAAGTTGGGTTTTATCTTTAATTTTTAAGCCAATGACTAATTTCGAATTTAATTTCACTTTATCGCATTTAGTACGCAAACCATGTGTCAGATTTGAATTCTTGCGCGAAAACATTAGTCGCAGATGAAATGGTTACAGTTTAGATATTTTACATACTCTATCAGCTCTCTTACAATGTCTGCTATATCTCCTTTAGCTGTGATAACATTATTTCCTTATTTCAATCCAAGTTTGTGTTCAGAATGGATAAAGTAACGTTATATAAAAATAAAGTAGTTACCTCTATAATGACAGAAGTAGTTAAAGAATTTTTGATGATCACCGAACCAGGGCTTTAATTTACATTAACATTTCCGGCACACAAATTTATAGTGGCCTTAATATTTGTCTAATTAAAAAAAAAAAAAAAAAAAAAAAAAAAAAAAAAAAACAGGTGTCTCTGATTGTACCACGTATAGCGTGGAACATGTAAATATTTGGTCTAAGTTGTCCATAGGACTGTGACGGGTGACTCAGCGCCGTGCGGAGAGTGAGCAGGTGTAAACAGCCACTTGTGATGTTGGATGCCCTGTCATAGGACTGTGACGGGTGACTCAGCGCCGTGCGGAGAGAGTGAGCAGGTGTAAACAGCCACTTGTGATGTTAGATGCCCTGTCATAGGACCGTGACGGGTGACTCAGCGCCATGCGGAGAGAGTGAGCAGGTGTAAACAGCCACTTGTGATGTTGGATGCCCTGTCATAGGACCGTGACGGGTGACTCAGCGCCGTGCGGAGAGTGAGCAGGTGTAAACAGCCACTTGTGATGTTGGATGCCCTGTCATAGGACTGTGACGGGTGACTCAGCGCCGTGCGGAGAGAGTGAGCAGGTGTAAACAGCCACTTGTGATGTTGGATGCCCTGTCATAGGACCGTGACGGGTGACTCAGCGCCATGCGGAGAGAGTGAGCAGGTGTAAACAGCCACTTGTGATGTTGGATGCCCTGTCATAGGACTGTGACGGGTGACTCAGCGCCGTGCGGAGAGAGTGAGCAGGTGTAAACAGCCACTTGTGATGTTGGATGCCCTGTCATAGGACTGTGACGGGTGACTCAGCGCCGTGCGGAGACAGTGAGCAGGTGTAAACAGCCACTTGTGATGTTGGATGCCCTGTCATTCCCGTTATTTAATGGCTGAAATATTTTTTGGGTTTCCAAGTGAAATTAACGTTCCTTCAGCAACATATGTAAACTGGACTTCTGTAGATGAACTGTAAACTAAAGACAGTCATTGTTCAATAATGACTAAAGGCAGAGTGAGTGGAGTGGATTAGATCGATGGTGATCATCCAACTGAAATGTGGGGAGAAATATAAACTGTACAAAGAAATGTGATCCAAAATTGAAATATAACGTTGAAAATGTGTATGTTTAGCTAAAATAATTAAGTAATAATGGTTTACGTATTGTATCGATGTATTATTCGTTATCCTAGATGTGGAAATATAGCCAAGGGATGAGTTGTTTTAGAGCGTATAGAAAACTAAGGTCACTGTAATGCATTTATTATTTATTTATTCACTTTCAATATATTTTTTAGATTTTGCATAGTATCAGTAAATAGATTTAAATTGTTATTTTCATAACAAAAAAGGAACAATTATTCCAAGTTTGTAAACGGCTGCTATAAAAAAAGCTAATTAGCTGCAGAAGATTTTAAAAGTCATTAATTTTCCTGTCCTCCAGTAGCACGGAGAGGGCTGTAACCCAAGCGGTCATGTCAAGTGCGTTGGTCAGAAGTTAGGCGGATAGAAACAAGAGGAGCAGGGGAGGAGAAGAGAAAAGGTGGGCTGGCGGGAGAAATCATGTCAGAGATGAAAGTGTGCGCTTGTTAGGCTAATTGTAAGCCTACTCTGGGGATATTGTACGTTAGTACAGGCCTGTCGGAGACACTGATCGGCCACGTGGCAGCCGCCCTTTGACTTGGCCATTGAAAGGCATTTATTCCCCCTCTAAGTAAAAGGTTGACCTCGTCAATATGGTACTAAATAAAGGTTTTAGTTATTTTACCACAAGATGAGGTGCTAATTTGAGCATAGCATAGCTTTGGTCACCAAAAATCTTATAAAACTAGTGAACAAGAGCGGTGTGATATGGATGAAGTGATAAGATTTTAATTCGCCCTTTTTCAATGTGAGAACCTTTCTTCAAGTACAACTATTAAACAAATAAACAAACATCCTAGAACATATTTTGTGAAAGTTCACCTCGTTGCATATTTTCAATTGTACTTTCTTATAATACAACATAACGTTTGCATTTCCTTTTATGCCCCCAAATACATTAGGTTAGGTTAGGTTAGGTTAGGGTGGGCAGGTAGGTAGGTAGGTTAGGTTACAGGATAGATAGTTTCTATTTGGGAGCATATAACGTAATATAACCCAATATGACAAATGTTTATATGAAAATACGTTTAACTTAAGTTTGAAATACTAAAATAAATAAATTTGATAGGGATAGAAAAGTAACTAAAAGAAATGTATCCCTCTTTTTTCTTATGTATAGAATTATATCGAAATTGATTAAAAGTAAACTTCGGATCAAGAAACTTTTACTGTATTTTCCTTGAAATATTCCAATTTTGGAAAATATAAGCTTGACGTTCAAGAGGGGCGCATGCGATACCGATCAAAGTCAAATCAAATCTTTTATTGCCAGAACATAACAATGTATAGCAACCGTCAGATTGGTTCTAAAATTTTAACAATCAAGCCACATCAAAACCCCATTCAAACATACAGAATCTCCACTCACACCACATTCATACAGCCAATGATCCCACTTACAGCGCCGGACGTCAGTCTTCTGAGTATGCGGTCACCCAGTCGTGTGCAGTGAACTCGTCAACACTGTAAAATGATTGGGACGCTAAAAAGCGTTTCAAACGAGTTTTTAACGCCTCGGGCGTCTGGGCACTTTTTATTGAATTGGGGAACTTGTTGATGAAACGAACCCTACTTGTGAGGGCAGGTGCTCATAAACCCCCGTCCTGTGTCTCCCAGTTCGGGTAGGTATTCCTGCCTCGTGTGTTATACCTGTACGTATGTGTGTATGTCCCGACTGCTGGTCATAGCACATTTAGACATACAGAATTAGGTTGTCTCTAAAATGTAGAGACATGGCAGGGTCAACAGTTGCAACTCCTTGAATGCTTCCTTGCAAGATTCTCTGTACTTCAACAGATCGATTATGCGAATCGCTTGCTTTTGCAATTTGAACGCTCTGAGAAACTGACCGTTTGAGCTGGCTCCCCACAATACCAAACCGTAGGTAAGGTGGGGGTAAATTAAGCCGTAATACGCCGTCATCAGCACCTGAGTTGGGCAGTATTTGGCTAAGGACCTCAAAACATACATTCCTGTGGAAAGTTTTGAGCAGGCATGGTCTATATGAGCATTCTAAGTCACTCCTATCCAGGAATATACATAAGAATTTAGAACAGTTGACGACACCCAGCAGGGTATCATCCAATATGACGTTTAGCCCGACATTGGGATCTCCTGATCGCAGCGCGAAAGTCAGGATATTTGATTTTGAAGAGTTTGCTTTCAGATTTAGGCTGTTGAAATGCTGGACACAATAGTTGGTGTCAACAAACGTTTCATATTCCAGGTTCACTCTTGATTTGTTGTTGAAACAAAGCATACTGTACAAGTTTGCCGTAACGTAGTGATGAACCAATATCATTGACATAGACCAGAAAGAGAACCGGACTAAGTATTGATCCCTGAGGAATCCCATACCTTAGATGAATCAGTTCAGAGAATTTATTTGACACTTGGACGACTTGTTTTCTGTGGTTCGAAAAGATCTAAGCCACTGAAGCGGCACGCCTCTGATGCCGTGAGATTCCAGTTTGTCAAGCAGTTTAGCATGGTCAACACAGTTGAATGCTTTGGATAAGTCGAGAAACACACTTAATGTGGAATTTCGACTTTTTAGTCCCTCCACAACTAGATCGACTAGACTCACGACAGCGTCAATTATTGATTTACCCTTTCTGAAATCAAATTGGTTTTCAGAAAGCAGAATGTGTTTGTTCAAAAACTGAAGCATTCTTACCAAAAATACTTTTTCGAATAATTTACTTAGAACTGAAAAAATTGAGACAGGCCTATAGTTGTTTGTAGAGTGGAGATCGTCTTTCTTGAAAATTGGATTTATTTTCACGATTTTTAGGAGCGAGGGAAAAACTCCTTCTTCAAAAGACAAGTTGATTATTTGAGATAATGGTCTCACAATATGCTTTGAGCATTTTTTAATGAGCCTTACAGACATCATGTTAATATCGTTTGATTTTTTGGCTGGGAGCTGCTGGATGATTTTTTCAAGCTATTCCTCAAATACAGGAGCCAGTGCTAATGAAGTTACTGAACTCTTAATACTTGGGGGTTTACTTGCGGGGGGAGGTGGCAAAGGAGATTGCTCACAAGCAACTGACGCGAAACATCGGTTGAACTCATTCGCAACCTCAGTCGCATCCTCCACAATCATTTGTCAGAGTTTTATTTTTATTTGTTTTTGTACCTTATTTTTTATTGTTAATGATGTCTCAAACAGTTTTAGAAACATTTCTGGACGAGATTGTTGGTTTAGATACATCATACGCTTTCGGAGCTTGAATAACATTTATTTATAATTCTGAAAAAATGTTTAAACCCTTCGTTTGAAGTTGTTTTCTGAATTTCGGAGAAAATTTTGAGTTTTTCTCTCGAAACTAAGATTCCTTTTGTGATCCATTTATTGTTTGCCTTTTTGGGGCGAACTTCGATTGTTTTTGTAGGACAGCACATACTGAGATAGTAATTAAGGCGGTCTGAGAAAAATCTAAATTGCTGTTCTACACATTGAGTTGTATTTAATACATCCCATGTCTCTCTGGAAAGACAAGCGTTGAGGAGAGCCATGTTTCAGGAACAGGAGGAGAGATATGCCAGGGCCTTGTGTCTCTTATAGTTTTTGAAATTTTGGGCTCCCTTACGATTTGTATTCCACTAATTAGACCTCTTGGCCGTAGTGGTCGAAATGGCTGTATTGACCACAGAGACTGCGACACTTGGAAGGTTTGTGATTAAGTTATCGATTGCTGACTGTATTGTAGCTGTAACTCTGGTTGGTGTTTTGACTGACAACCTGAATCCAAACGACCTTAACAAGTCGAATAACCGTTTTGTAGATGGATGATTGATGTTATGTGCATCAATGTTAAAATCACCCATAAGGATTGATCTTGTTTATATTTGTCGGTTACGTCAGTCAGCAAGTCTTCGAATTTGGAAAAAAATGTGTTCGATTCCGCTCGGTGACCTATAAATTCCAATGACAACCAATTTTGAATTTTTTTGAATGAAGTTTGACTGCTTCAAAATCTTTTTTAATTGTTTCCTTGAGTGTGAAAAACGTCAAAGGTCAAAATTTGCTTCACGAAAATAGCGACCCCTCCTCCTTTGGACAGTTGTCGGTAATAAGTGATGGCAAGTTTGAAATTTTGAATTTGGCAACGTTCAATGTTTTCGTTGTTGAAACCACTTTCAGTATCTACAAGTACGTCCATTTGTAGCTCCTCACACATAAGTTAAATTTCATCCAGTTTGTTGGTGGCAATTTGCACACTTTGGTAAAGCAGTCGTATTGAATCTTGATTGCAAAATTTGGAGTTTGTTTGTTTTCCGTCAGTCAATTTAGTTCGTTGCTGGTAAGTGAGGTCCCTAAAAAACTGGAATTATGAATTTTTGAATAAGGTGACCGAGTAATGGCCCGCTGGTCACTGCATCCGCGTAGCTGTCGTGGTGTTGCCTAGTGAACGCCAATGGAACTTGTGGAGAAGTATCTTCTGCATTCCCGATGCGGCAGCAGTCCGCAGGTACCGAAGGTGATCCTCTGTGAGTAGTGTCTGTGTGTGGTACTGTACGTGTATGTATGGTTAGGAGGGTCATCACCACTGTAAGTGTATGGGTGGGCGGTAGAGGGTCATCACCACTGTACGTGTATGGGTGGGCGGTAGGGTCATCACCACTGTACGTGTATGGGTGGCCTTGCTATTTTTTGTCGACAAAAATATTTTCCATCTCCAGTAAAAATTAAGAAACCATCTGCATTTTGGAACATCAATTTCATTACAAAGAATATACCGGTAGTGGTTTCGGTACCACTTCGCTTCTCCGTACTGTCTCTGCCACACGCTCTTGCTACATCAGTTTTAACTAACCTAACATAACCTAATCTTAAAAGTTCTAAATAGTAATATATTTTCTAAAAATACACATAACAATGTCTCCATTGAGTATATAAATACTTGTCTACGAGGTCCATAATGCAGTTTATCTATTTATCTATCACATATGTTTTAAACTAACTTGATAAATGATTTAAAACACGATTTCAGTATTAGTCCAGTTTCCGAAATTATAATTTATTTTTTACTTGTATAAAATAAACTTAAAAAATGGACATCACTTTTGCATGGTAATGAAAAGAAATAATTTATAATTTGTAAGATTTAAATATGTTTTTACTGTAATAGTAATTTATATTTTATGCTAATGATAAATAAAGTAACGGAAAATTATTTAATTTTCGTAAAATGCATGTTCAATATTATGGCATGTTTTAAAATAGGATCAAACGAGATCTCAATTTACGACTTTCCTTTCAAAGTTGAAATAACATTTGTAAAAGATTCCATAATTATATATTATGAATATTAAAACCGTTTTACTGCTTTGTTGATTTTACTGAATGAGAGTAATAAATTCGTGATAAATGGACGAGGCAGGTAAATTACTGTTTTTTGTGTGTATTAATTATTTTGAGATACTTTTGAACCATACAATTTTTGTTTCTCAAATTCTAAAAGAAGTACTAGTAAGCATACAACTGGAATTGTTAAATCAGACACCGAGAAGATAGCTGGATGAGATAAATGACTTTGGAGGAGATGTAAAGAGGGAATAAAGGAGAAACAGTCAAAACTGGAGAGGCTTAGTGGATAACTAGACCAGTTCCATGACACTGTTAAAGTTTCATAAAAACTCTTACTAAAGATTATTTTATTTTATTAAACCATAGTTTTTCGTAAAACATGGCAGCAATACTAACTGAAAGTAGAATTGACTACCTTCCTGGGAAAATACGGAATACTGCGTTTCAGGAGACGTGTGTGGTGTCCCGCACTAAGATTCCAGTTTCTCCAGAGACAGCTGAACCTTAGCCTGGAGCTGGCTGGCTCTAGAGAAAGCGCACGTAACACACGGCCACGGCATTGACCACGTCGGAAACAAGTGAAATTCCGTAATTTAGTACCAGATGTCACGCTAAACAGGATGGCGGAAGTTTTACTCAAGTGATCGGTTGTAGTGTTGTTACAAGTAAATGCACTTGTCATAACTAGGCCTACATATTTAACTTTCTATAGCTCTCAGTTGGTTTGATGTAAGGTATATATAGGGAAGTGGAATTAGAGAGTGAACTCCTCTGGGGAAGGCACATTTATCAAAACCACTAAACATCTGAGGTCAACAAGCTTTCCCAACGAATTTACATTTTCCACGCGTCGGTGAAAATGAAAGAACACTTACGCATTAAAAACAAGTTAAATAGGCTATTGCAAATAGTCACCTCCGTGATATCTTTCGATGATCTTTAGTTATTATCATACGAGATGTTTACTTTGAAGTGTCAACATAACTGTTTAAGATTAACACTGAAAAACACCATATATTGTGATATTTAGCCCACTGGCAGGTATATGTTTTTTATGGTTGTTTTAATTTAAACTTCACTCGCCAGTTCAAATGGGCCTGCAGGGCTGTGCGTGAACTTTATTCAACAAAAGAAGTACTGACCAATAGCTTAGTTTGAGATTCGGCACCTTGGTCCTTACCCTCCGCAGCCCGAAGCCTTGTGTAACAAATAAAAGAAGGTATACCCGAGTCATCGTGCAAAGAAAGTTGTGCAGTGGCCAGACATCGAGACCTTCACTTGTGCGCCGACCACAACAACGGCGGTCACTTACTTCCACGGTGGGAAACCACCAAGTGGGTCAGAGAAAAGCGAATATTGATCGAGTGCTACCTCCGCGACTGATTCAGTTTCCACACACAGGCACGCGTGGTTTTATCCCTGTGGACTAATTAGTCTAGGGAGGGAGTACATCTAAATGAGCATTTTCATAAGGATAAAGAAACAATGAACTCAACTCAGTTCACAAATGAAACTTTGTCTTTATTCAGGCTATGGGCTATTCTACATGCCCATTCCACCATTATGGTAAAGTCCAGTGTCAGTCTATGGCCTATCGTACATGATCATTGTACCACTATGGCCAAGTCCATGAACATGAAACTGTACGTTCTGTGTCCTAGGAAGGGATCTTAACAAGCTATCCTCGTTACATAACGCTTGCCATTACTGAACTAGATGTTACCAACCTGCCTTTGGAAGCAGTCATTACCCATATGTGGTTCCAGTTGTCATATTCCACAAATGATAATAGAAAATAACACATAGTTGAACTTTTTGTAGTTTTCCTGTACGGTGGTAACCATGATGTTTGAACCTGTGGTAAGTGCTAAAGGCCACCCTGTTCTGAGGTGACATAAGATCGTTTAGAGATGATTTTATATATCGTCATCATTAAATATGTCTAATAATTATTAAATAACCAAAGATGTCGGAGCTCTGAGTACCCTTCAGTCGAGAGTGAATCATACACAATACTGCTGAGATGGGAATAGGCTTTATCTTGTTGAGGGAGACACAGGTACTGTAGTTGAGGGAAACACAGGTACTGTAGTTGAGGGAGACACAGGTACTGTAGTTGAGGGAGACACAGGTACTGTAGTTGAGGGAGACACAGGTACTGTAGTTGAGGGAGACACAGGTACTGTAGTTGAGGGAGACACAGGTACTGTAGTTGAGGGAGACACAGGTACTGTAGTTGAGGGAGACACATGTACTGTAGTTGAGGGAGACACAGGTACTGTAGTTGAGGGAGACACAGGTACTGTAGTTGAGGGAGACACAGGTACTGTAGTTGAGGGAGACACAGGTACTGTAGTTGAGGGAGACACAGGTACTGTAGTTGAGGGAGACACAGGTACTGTAGTTGAGGGAGACACAGGTACTGTAGTTGAGGGAGACACAGGAACTGTTGTTGGACATTTGCCATCATTACGTGAAAATTACCAATCACGACGTTATTAAACTAAATAAATTAGTTTAAGAAAGTTTTATAACATGTTTGTGTAGATGTAATTTAGTTTTTAGCACTTGTAAAAGGTTTGGGGTTTACCAAATCGAAACGTCGTGATTGGTAATTTTCACGTAATGATGGCAAATATCCAACTACCTTTGTCTCCCTCATCTGATACTCCATCATTAACAAAAACAAAGGCTTTATCTTGCTTCAACAACACCATTCTACGTACCTAAATAGATAAGAATAGTTATTGAAAATAAACGTTTGTGTTTTATTCAAAATAATATGATTAGAATAGTTTTTGTGCTGCTTCGTATTACAAGTGCTTCTTATTGTACATGGTTGTAAACCCCTAAGCTAATGAAGAGGGGGGGGGGGGGTGAAGTGATAAAACATTCCGGTGTCATCCACTTCCGTTCAAAACGAATATAATATCCCTTAAAATGTTAAATTTTCTAACGACAAAGAAAACATACCTTTACTATTAATTTCCTAAAAAGTTTGTTAATTACTTTTTTGTTTTTACAATTTGCGTGTTTCCATTTCAACTAATTTATTAAATTCAATTACGTGTATCTTAAATATTAAACTAAAACATGCTAAGCAATCGACATTACGATAGCTGTACAATTACACACACAGTAAACATGATTCAATCGAAAAAGTAAATTATCTACATTGCTCTTGCCAAGAACAGATAAATCTGAGACGGTGAACCATTCTAGCCTCTCCTGCTCTTCTCCATTTTGCAAATGGTCAACTTAAGCAATGCATTTGTATATTGTTAAATTCAATATTTATCCACATGGTACAGAATATTATAACATTAACCAAAATATTAATTAAAATGCATTCCTGAATTGATTAAACAGAGTAAACATATCAAATTGTATGCCTCGGAAAAGAGCATCCATTTTGTTCATTTGTTTGCCATCAGACATGTTCAGGTTAAATATTTTATTTTATCGTAATTTGAAGTAAATAGTTTTATAGAATTGCATTATGGGACCTGTCAGAAAGTATATTGTAATGATAAGCCACAAAATATCGTTGTTTAAGTAAATGATTTCTTTGTTACAAGTATTTGTGATTATTTATTACTACCCCTTCAGAACTATTAGACTACTTAGAACGTCAACAGCCAACGACCTTCGTACATAAGCATGGCATGGACTACTTACGGATCTAATTAATTACTAATTATAACGCCGAGTGCATTTAGTACTGATCAATTAAGTTTGCATGACTGTGGAATGTTAATAACAGTCCAGAAAGACTAATATTAGAAAGGAATATTTATTACCCTATTAGGTAGCGAGTTACAGAGAGAATGTTTATTATGAAATTCGAAAACGTATTTTAGGTGGATTACACGATTATATGAAACTATTTAATCTGCAATCTTGTAAAATACCAGGTTGAATCTGTTATCAATGACTTAGCCTACTTCTATCTAAATTACAGAAAGTCGGGAACCATCTTAATATAATCCTACATAATCAATTCTAGGCGTGTAGATCTAGGGACTACATGGAGTTGAAATGTTTTTACATGAAGTCATTGAACATTTACATCAATTCTACATCAGCTTTAAAATGAAGTTTTTATTTGCACATTTGAAAACGAATTTAGTACTAAATTAAATTCATATTCAAATTTGCAAATCAACTAGGAAATTTATATAGTGGACTCCTAGATAAAAATTGTGAAAAACTGCCTTAGTCATTCTAAATCTCTTTTTTCTAAGCCCATGTTAAAATCCCTTTGAAACCCTGAATCTATCTATAGTTTCTGGGCCATCAAGAGGATACAACTATTTTTGTATATGCTATCATCGTGGTGTTGTTGGGAGAGAGTTACACTGGAACCTCTTCGATAGATGGCGTTCTTGCTCAGGTCCTAGGCATGCAGAGCTCCATCAGGAGGAGCGCACCAAGGATATACAGTAATAATACTATAAGAATGTATCTCAATGCTTTAAATACCATTTTCAAACAGGCAGAAGAAATATATATGAAAGATTCATTCGATATAAAGCACTATTATGTTGAAGTCAAGGCTTCATAGATTTGAACTCTTGACGACAGTAGGAATTTCAGTTGTTCACGTTTAAGATAATCTGTAACTTAAGGAACCTCTTCTAAGCCACGTCGATGATTTGAAAATGTCAATTTCAGCTGATTTCCTTGGGAAATCAACAAAGGATTACAACGATACGCTACTAATTATCAATTATTTACACTGTTTAATTATTCGTTATAAACTCCAAATTGCTTTACATAAATATAAAAGAATTTTATATCTTTTAGCTCCATAATAGATTTACTATATTTTATAATTAGAGTTTTTTCTTAAGGAAGTACGGGTCTTTTCTATTATACGACCGCAAGAGTCGAACATTTTCTATGTAAACAGAATGATATTAAAGTAGTTTCTCTGACCTAGGACCATCGTCCATCCTGAGAAGACATATTATTATTGTCTCAACTATAATACACTATTGCTATAAACATCCAAAAATAACATCATAACATAAATCCATGTTGCGACTACCAGTGCTGACTCTCAAGTACAAATCAGAGAAATATAATTACATATTTGTTATTCAATTAAATGGTTAACATTTATTTGTAATACAAACTAAGTTTTTTTTTTAAATACATGACAAAGAACCAATGAATAATGTGATGTTGCATTTGTTTTCATTACGTTCCTTGGCGATTTGCATATATTCTATATCTGCATAAAATTATTTAATTTTATTTTTAATTAGATGTTATCTAAACTAAATACAGGAAACTTTTTGGACAAAATTTAATATTTAATTTAAATATTTCATTAGATGTTGTCTAAACTAAATATTACAGCTTCAGGAAAACAAAAACTTTAACTCTGCAATCACATCAGAGTTTTCAATTCAGCCATTTTGAAATTTTTCTAGGTTACGAAAAGTGAAAAATAAAATGATATAGTAGTTTTTGTAACAAAGTAGTAAAGGTAGATAGTGTGTGAGGTTTTAAGTTCCTAGCTTTTTTTAATCATGCTTAAATAGGAGGAATTATTCTAAAAATTACACATTTTCGAAAAAACTCTATTTTATCGACTTTTTGTGTGGAAACTATGGTGTATAAAAAAAAATATAAATGACAAATTTTAAACAAAAAGCATTTTTTAATTTTAATATGTCATTAGATGTTTGATAAACTAAATATTATAACTTCAGTAAAACAAAAACTTCAACTCTGCAAAAAGGTCAACATTTTCACGTTAGCAATTTTGAAATTTTTTAGGTTATGAAAAGTGAAAAATCATATTTAATAGCAGTTTTGATAACAAAGTACTATAGGTAAATAGTGTGTTAGGTTTTAAGTGCTTAAATTATCTTAATAAGGCAATAAAATACGAAAAACCTATCAAAATAGACTTTTTTTAACAAAAAGTTAAATTTAACGATTTTTTGCGTGGTTACTATCAAAAATACAAAAAAGTCTTCGAACCGAAATTGTTGGAAATTTTTTGCTCAATCTGAAGTATGCTGTCAAAATCTACAACCAACGGTTCAGCCACAATCAAGCCGTAAGTAAAATTCTGCTCAAAAGTAAAAAAGTGCGTCCACCATTTTGAACTTTATGGGGGTTTGAATTTTAAAATTTAAATTTTTTGGAATTTTTTCGTCGATTGCTCAGTAAAAGCTACAACTGTGCCAAATTTCAAGTTTCTAGTTCATCTGGAAGTGGGATAGAATTTGTATACGTGAGAATGAGTCGATCAGTGATTTACACACGCGGCTTTATAGATTAGACTAGGATAGGCTTTATAGATTTATTAGACTAGGAAACACCCCTGCACACTTCGCGTGCCAACCCCGTCGTCACTCGCTACGCTCGTAACGTAAGCTCGGCCTGCGGCCTCATGGGGTGAGCTTGGCCTACGCCCTCGCCAAGAGGCCACTTTGTAGAACTCGGCCTACGCCCTCGTGAGCGAAAGTTCACATTTTTTTTCCAGAATAGTAAATACTGTATTGGAATTAACTCAATTCAATAATTTAGTCCAAAGAGCTGATACAAAACCATAAACATTACACAAAAGCTTGGCTATTTTTGGTTTTCATATAGTGGAAATGATTAAAGTAATTTCTATTAACTCTGACATAATTTCATTTCTTCGCCCCCCCCTAAAGTAGACTTATAGGAGTTTCTAGACTATAAAACTTGTTGTCTGAGAGAACGGCAGCAGGCTAAGCTTTTATAATGCTTTTATTATTTGTTGACACAACATTATATTATCAACAACAATAAAGATATTTGATTTGATGGTCTAGAGAGAACCATAGAGGGAATGACAAGTAACAAGTAAGGGTAGAGAACTGCCGCTTAGTGAAGCCAGTAGGGCTGTCAGCTAAGTAAATAATACGTGAAGCAAGTAGGGCTGTCAGCTAAGTAAATAATACGTGAAGCAAGTAGGGCTGTCAGCTAAGTAAATAATACGTGAAGCAAGTAGGGCTGTCAGCTAAGTAAATAATACGTGAAGCAAGTAGGGCTGTCAGCTAAGTAAATAATACGTGAAGCAAGTAGGGCTGTCAGCTAAGTAAATAATACGTGAAGCGAGTAGGGCTGTCAGCTAAGTAAATAATACGTGAAGCAAGTAGGGCTGTCAGCAAAGTAAATAATACGTGAAGCAAGTAGGGCTGTCAGCAAAGTAAATAATACGTGAAGCAAGTAGGGCTGTCAGTTAAGTAAATAATACGTGAAGCGAGTAGGGCTGTCAGCTAAGTAAATAATACGTGAAGCGAGCAGGGCTCTCAGCTAAGTAAATAATACGTGAAGCGAGTAGGGCTGTCAGCTAAGTAAATAATACGTGAAGGAAGTAGGGCTGTCAGCTAAGTAAATAATACGTGAAGCGAGTAGGGCTGTCAGCTAAGTAAATAATACGTGAAGCGAGTAGGGCTGTCAGCTAAGTAAATAATACGTGAAGCGAGTAGGGCTGTCAGCTAAGTAAATAATACGTGAAGCGAGTAGGGCTGTCAGTTAAGTAAATAATACGTGAAGCGAGTAGGGCTGTCAGCTAAGTAAATAATACGTGAAGCGAGTAGGGCTGTCAGCTAAGTAAATAATACGTGAAGCGAGTAGGGCTGTCAGTTAAGTAAATAATACGTGAAGCGAGTAGGGCTGTCAGCTAAGTAAATAATACGTGAAGCGAGTAGGGCTGTCAGCTAAGTAAATAATATGTGAAGCGAGTAGGGCTGTCAGTTAAGTAAATAATACGTGAAGCGAGTAGGGCTGTCAGCTAAGTAAATAATACGTGAAGCGAGTAGGGCTGTCAGCTAAGTAAATAATACGTGAAGCGAGTAGGGCTGTCAGCTAAGTAAATAATACGTGAAGCGAGTAGGGCTGTCAGCTAAGTAAATAATACGTGAAGCGAGTAGGGCTGTCAGCTAAGTAAATAATACGTGAAGCAATTTGTTGCTAACGCAAGTCCCTTATTTCTTTATCACGTTTAAAGAATGAGGTGTCAACACATGCCCCTACTCATAGTTGTGCAGTAAGGTATCCATTGTTCAATAGTTTCACCCTGACTAGCACAGGAAGTCCTCTAAGTACTTTCATCGACCATAAGAGTAACATGGAGAGATTAAACTAGTCAACAAGAAATAGTTGTCAACATTTAAATAATGATGTTTTCGAATTTTTTACATCTGTTAGAATGTAAATATTTATAATACTGGAAAGTTTTTATTTATCTTAAAGTAATAACACATTAGGTGTTTAAATTAAAATGTAAATACCTTGTAACTACGTGCAACGAGTGATATACTTTACAATATGATTACTTAGTACACAGCGAGTGACGGGGTTGGCACGTGAGGGAATAGGACTAAGGATATCTTAATCACATCTGTATTAGTTTTGTTTTTTGTTTGCGTGTGTGTGTTTTTTTTTTCTTTTTACAGGAAAAACTTATTTGTGTCATGTTTATATTTTCATGTACAAGCTGTTTGAAATAAATTAATAATTAACTATTACACTAATGCTGAGTTATTCTTATGGGGAAATCGAAAATTATATGGGCTTTTTCCATCCCTTAGAAGGGGAATTGCGAGAAATCCGTTCTCAATGGGTATATATGATGATATTAAAGCTAATCTTCCTTCAACATTTCATGTAAATCCGATCGGAAGTTCCAAAGATTTCATGGGAAGTCAGTCAGTGGTATTTCACTTATATAAAATAAAAAATGTTTTTAATTAGAATAATACAAGTTGGTACGTTTACAGCACATGAAAACGTCACACAACACAAATATACTACAATATGAGCACAAAATGCACAAATATATTACAATACAAGTATAAAATGCTGAGATATTATGGTGATCGATTTCGGTGAACCACACTCACCTTCCTAAGACCAGAGGGATTCACAAAAAAAAAAATAAATAAATAAATAAATAATTAGAAAACAAACTATTTTATAAAATTACTAGGGAGCACTCTGCCCGCTTCGCCTGCCTTCCGCACCACCTGCTTATTTGGGGATGTAAGGTAGTACAGTCGTGTCAGAGATAGTAGGAAATAACCTTAAACCTTCCACAATTAAAACCAAATTAGCCAAGCTTTTATGCCATTTTTATGTTTTTAGTATCAGCTGTTTGAAATACATTATTGTATTAATGCAAATATTACTCTTATGGAAGGGAATGAACCAAAAAATTAGGGGCTGTTTCTACCCTTAAGTCATGGAATTTCGAGAAATAATTTCTAGCTGGTCTCTATGATATACCAATTTGATCAACATCTTTTCAACGGTGCTAGAGATTTCGTGAAGAGTGAGAGTACATCATTTTGGATTTTATACTTTAATATTTATGTACATAGATTAAAGTTACACTCAGAATATCTTGAGTTAAGAAATTGTGATAAAATAATACAATTTCAAAATTAAAATAGTGTTGTTCAAAGATAATTCATCAAATGTTTGTGAAAAATTACCGCCTTATCAGAGTACGTACAGTTGCACATAGCACACAATATTAATATTATTTTGCTATAGGCCTACTCTGAGAAATTAAACAATTCAGACTGGAGACGTAAGATTATACTGTACTTACAAGCAGCTCCAGGAGCGTAAACTACGTTTTAGGAACTTGCAGCGATTATTGTGTAAATGGACGGACGTAGGTGAGAACGTTGCTTGCGACATGCAACCTGTAGCACGACAACCTACGACAGCGTCAGACAAGGTTCACCAACCCACTGAGAAAGCTGGAACTTGGCATTAGAACACGCGGAGTCAAGTTCACGGCTACCACTTTCACTTCCAAGTCCTCAAGCTCTTTGCCATATCAATAAAGTTATACCTCACTCTCAGTATATAAAACAGGTGACCATCTTAGTGTAGACATGAGATGTCGGTACTTACCGAGACGAAGAGAATCCCTAGTCCAACACTACCGGTATCCACTCGCTAGCGCGCAGCACAGTCCGACGGGTAAGAAGACCGCGCATACTCTGAATGTAGGCTGGACCGCCAAGTGTGTCACTCGCTCCTTTCTCTCTGCATTTTTACTTTCCACATCCTTCCCACGTGCACCGGCCGTCTCCTCTGGTGATAACAGACCTTGGCAGGAGCCCATGCACCGCGCACGAGATGGTGCACCATTGATTACACAGTCATTTAAATTGGAACATATGTCAACACGTGTACAACTTCCTCTGGCTCACATTGACTATTGCACAACTATCTGATTCAATCAATTAATATTGGTTGGAAGCTATCACATGGTATTTTCGCTTTAGTGGAAGATTCAAGTATGAACTGTCGTAACAGCTTTGCTCGAGTGTGGATGACTTGTGCAGTCTGATTAGTTCTCATATAGGATCATCTCACTATAGCCCAATAGTCAGGGCAACTAAGGGACTTACAGCTTTACGCTAAAAACGTACAGGTCCTTTTCCAGTTGCGTGGAGAGTCATTATTAAACATTTCTGTTAATGCATCCTGAGGAGTTTGTGTTTAAGGAATATGTCTTCATCTTTTGCTGTCTTTATCTCTCATTATATTAATTCCTGACTGAAACTTCACCCAAAATAATAAATGGTTATTTGTTTAAAGAAATGTTAAAATTAAAAGAAAATGTTTGCTACGATAATGAGTATATCATTTGTCAAAACATAAATCAGGTTGTTTTTCACATGTTTGATACAGAGTCCTTAACTCTCCTCATTAAATATAATGAAGGGACTTTGACAAGTTTTATTGCTGCTTCCAGTTTGTATATTTGTGGATTAGGGCTTTTTGGGCTTTCCATAATTGAAGAGCAAGAATGCAAAACGCGTTATATCCATTTTGGTTACTTTTCAGGAATTAAAAAAAACGTTTTAAGAGTAAATTAAAGAAGAGAATGTAAACCTTTAATTTCTAATCAATGTAAATGTTCCACCAGGTACTAATGGCAACGCCAATTTTGCTATATAATTTTTTTTATTCCTCAAAAAAAGAAAAAAAGAATGGATATAAGTGATTTTGCACCAAACAGAGAGTTAGTTTTGCTGGATTTAACTGATTTTGAACCAACAACTGCAGAAAAATTGGATATAAGTGGTTTTGAAACAAACACTGGATATAACGTGTTTTGAAACAAATACTGGATATGGGCCTAAATGGGTTTAAACCAAACACAAAGTAGTATAGGTTGTGTGAACTTTTATTCAACACACTTTGCAACACAAATTTGAGATAAACATATTTGTAAAAAAGTCAAGAAGTTAAAAAACCAGTGAACAAAATAAAAGCACAACTTGACATTTTTTGAATTTGATGTTTTAGTGTTATTTATATTTTAAATGAGTCCATCATGTTTATTTACACTAACAAAGCATAAGAGTTCATGTAAAAAAGGCTCAAACTATATCAGTGCTTTGTTCGATGTCCAAGCAGTCACATTTATCATTTGGCACCACATCTGCTTCAACTCCACCGATAGGTAAATTGTGGTAGAACAGAAACCTTTCGTCATTTTCATAATCATCCCCGAATATTTTTTTCAAAAGCTGATTAATGTCCTTCATTTTAGCTTCAGGAATTGTGGGTCGGTGCTCACCATCTGTCTAGAGGTAGCTGATGGATATAACTCAATCTGCACCAAACACGCTTGGATATAACTTGATTTGAACCAAAATTGGATATAATGTGGTTTGACTAAAACACTAATATTGAAAAAGCTTTTACTAACTGGATATATTTTGTTTTGAATCAAAACCAGCAGTAACTTGTGTAACATAACCTAAGCAATGTGTTTCGGTGCTTAGTTCAAAATCCACCAAAATGGATATAACGCGTTTTGCATTCTTGCTCTTCAATTGGAAAAGCATTTTTTGTACAAGGTTTGTTGAACAGAAAGTTTATGACCAACAAGACATTTTTGGCGACCGGTTTTCTTATTATATACCGTTGGAACGGTTCCAAGGCACAAACTGTTCCCCATATTAAACACTAAAAAATCAAAACTTTGAAAATTACCAGTTTGATTCCCAAATATGTTTTTTGCCGCAAGTCAAGCTAGAGACATGTGGTTTAAACTAAAGTATTTTAAATTGTAATTCACATATTTCCCGAAAATTTAATCAAAATCATTAGAGTTGTTATTGAGAAAATTCCATTTTTTTACGTTTTTTGCTCATAAAATAAAATTTCACAAAGTGAAAAACTGTCTGGAGATATTGGCTAAATACACCTACATACCAAATTTCATAAAAATTGGTCCATCCATTTTGTCTCTAGCTAACTACATATACACACATACGGACATACACCAAAACTTTTCTCGAAAAAAACACTTTTTTGGATTCAGGGGACCCTAAAATGGATTTTTAGACCAACTTGTAAAAAAATTTGTTTTGGACGATCACAATACTTTCTCTATGCTAACGCATATGGAAGAAAGTAAAATGAATTATATTTTATTTATTATAATAAACATGTACATTTGAAATATGTAAATGAATTTTATTTTACCACTGTAATAAAATTTAGAAAATTTGAACAAAACCAATCAACCGGCTTTAGTTCTCTTGGGATAGAACTAGCCAAGAATATAAATACGAGCGGCAACCTAGTTGTGAATGATGCGGACTATTAAATAACGACTTCAATGACATTGCACACAGTTACAGAACAGGACTTGGTACAACACGTGTTTGGGCTGCGGGGTGGCTCTGCATGTGGTCATGATGGCATCTCGGCGGACGTCCTGAAATTAAATACCCACACACTTTTTTTGCCGTTACTACATTTAATTAATTTAAGTTTGGTTTCAGGAGTTTTTCTCTCAATTTTAAGATTGCCAAAGTTGTACCTTTCAGTAAATCCTTCTGAACTCATATTCAGACAAAAATAACGTCCGCCCGATATCTCTGTTAAGTGTATAGTCTAAAGTACTTGAAAGAATAGTCAAAGAACAATTAGTTTATTATTTAAATGATCACAATATCATTTCTCAAGACCAATATGGCTTTACATCTAAAAAAAAGATATCTGATGCTTTATTTGATGTTTGCAAAGAAATCAATTCTGGTATAGGTAATAATGAACGTATAATGTTAACCTTTCTTGACTTTAAAAATGCGTTTGACTCTGTGGATAGGCAGAAATTGTTCAGGGGCAACGCTTACTAATGGTTCAAATCTTACTTATCAAATAGGCAACAAGTAACACACACACACACACACACACACACACACATATATATATATATATATATATATATATATATATATATATATATATATATGGTGTTAACAGTGATAGTATGCCCATGGACTATGGAGTAATCCAAGGGATCACCTTATGTCCTATCTTATTTTTAATATATATTAATAACATTTCTAAATCAAATATCAGCAGTAGACTTTTTCTCTTTGCTGACGATACATTGCTTTTGACACCAAATAGTAACTGGAATGAAGTACGTTTACATGTAATACAAGATCTTATGACATTAAAGAAATGGCTGGATCAAAATGTATTAACTCTCAATATTTCCAAAACAAAATATATGCCTATTTCTTTGACAAACTTTACCGATTATAGTCTTCCAGATTTGATTATTCAATCATGTGGGAATGGATTAAGTTAAATTGAAAAGAAATCAAAACGGCTTATTTTGCATATGTACAGTCACTCCTCTTCTTTGGAATTGTTTAATGGGGTGTGCTTCTAAATCTGTTATTCAACCAATCAATATTGCTCTCAAAGGAAAATCTTAAAAAGAGCTTTTGATAAGAGTGTGTGTTGCCTGACTGCAGTGGCGGCTCTGAGCCAAAATAGTAGGTGTGGTACAGCCCAACAATACAAACATTGTATACTGTACATTAGAAAGATAAGTTACTTTAAAATTGGGTAAACAATTATTTTATTGTGTACATTACAGTACAAACTGAAGCTTAAAAACAAACCGCTTAAGGCTTAAATATTATTTGTCCACGAATAAATTATGTGAATTATTTTTATTAATTTAATAAAGAGGCCTATTGGTTAGTTTGGGTGGTTAATTATTTAACTAGGATTAGCTAGCAATTATATAGTTAAATTTTCAAACATCAATTAAATACGGACAAATTCGAATGGACGCGTAATATTTTAAACATTCATTACTATAAAAAAACAGATTATGGTATTTATGCGTTGATGTAAAAAATACTTAGAGATATTTTATACTCAATATTTACACATCAAGCTATTTACACTATTTTAAATCACAAGGCTTAAACTAGCACAGGACATTGCACTTCTTACACAGAGAATAGAGGAGGAGGAGAGCTAACCTAAAATGAAAGCAAGCGAATATCGACGCTGTCTAGTAGTGATCGGGAACATTCGGATGCGATCGGTAAACAGCTGAGCTACTCTACTGCAGCTGAGTGCAGCCAGAATCACTGGCGAGGGTTTCGGCTATACCTCATCCCCAACACATTTTTTTCATTTATTTATTTTTTTAAAATTTAGAGGGCCAGGCTTCAAACCTGGTAACAGCCCCTAAACAAAAAGACGCTTATTGTGCGCTCTCCTTCACAGGATTTCAAACCTCATCCAATCCAAGGTCCTTAGAGAACTTTGAGATTGCCTTGATGAGATTTTCCTGTGCAACACCTTAGCCACGTTCTAAAACGCCGCCCAAGGTGAGACCCCGCTTCCCAGCTAGGGCCGGGCAGTGGAAGAGGATGTGCCGTCCAGACTCCTCCTCCTTCCCACATATCTTACACAAGAGAATGGGGGTTGGAGACTCCATCTTGTTCATGTGTGCCCAAAACATCCAATGTCCAGTTATAAAACCAACCACTCTTCGGAGTTCTGATCTTGCAAGAGAATGAACTTTAGCCGTGTTGGAGTACGACGGCCCCAACAGGACCTCCTTTGCTTGCCTATTACCTGGCGTTGCCTCTCAGGTCTCCTGGAACTTGCCAGCGACCCATGTTGAGGAAACTCTCTTGGCGAGGTTGTAACTTGTAAGCAACCCCACATGCTGGCTCTGGGCCAACGAGATGTTCCTCAGTGCCTCTCCTGGCACCCATGATAGAATTACCCTATTGGAACACGCCAGCGTTTTAAGAACTCAGTGACAGTCCCAAACTAGACTCGAGGTGAAGTCGAGAGACGCAAGTGACCTTAGTACCGCTTGGCTGTCTGAATTCAAATAGATTGTTTTCCCCATAGGACCCAAATCTATATTTGCCTGAGTACAGGCAGCTATGGCAGCCACTTCCGCTTGAAGACCCATAGCCAGTTTGTCAAGGCTACAACTTAGCTCAGTTTTTGACCTGGCACCATAGACCCCGTAACCAAACCCAAGGATGGTTCGTGAGACATCTGTGTACCACGTGATCGCGTTCTTCATTGCGATTGACTCACCTTGTTCCCAATCTTTTCTGTCGCAATGACAACACGATAGGGTTTGTCAAAGTCAGTTTGTCTAGGCATCCTATTAGAACACATCTCTAGAATGTCCGATTGTAGGATGCTAGAGATTTCGGTATGCTTATTGGCATAGTGAGCTTGCCAGCATCTGCTGGTCTGGAGCCTATATGCTGCAAGTCTTGCCTCCCCCATGATAAAAATGTCAAGGGGGGTAGACTTAGCCAGTAACCAGGATTTTGAATGGGGGGGGGGGATTTGCCGTAGATTTTGGAGCCATCCGTTCCGGGAGGTCTGAACCTTCCCTTGAAAATTTAAAGATTTTTTTATGTTATAAACTTGATTTGAGGCTCAAAAACAGTAACGTTTAACTAGTATTTATTACTTGTTTTTTAAGAAATTTTAAACTGGGTAAAATAAAACCTTAATTTAATAAATCGCTGCTGCTTTTGCGAATGCTTTGCTTAAATAAACTTAAAAACTGCTTTCATATGTTGTTACAGTTTTAACTATACAAAATAGTTGTAAATAAATTTTAATGCAAAATATAAAAAAGTACAGTAGTACTTTTTTATATTTTTGCATTAATTTTTAACTTTAAGTATAAAGTGCTATTAAATAAAGGAATATTGGTTTCAAATCAATAGTACAATGTCTGTTTTACTATTAGTGTTTATTATCATTGTAACTGATAAAATTTTACAAATTACAACCACCTGTTCCATAAAAGCTACAAAACAAAGTCTATTTATTCAGAGGGGTTTTAAAGAAAACTCATTCAGCACACCGTTTGTTGTGACAGAAATCTAACGATGGACATTGAGCAAAGCCAAGCCATTTAAACGTGTCTCATTTGTTGTGTTTATGAGGTAGGATTATAGTCTTCCCAACGTCAAAAAGACCTTTCACTCGTAGCAGTTGTTACTGGCAGCGTGGCTAATATTTTGAGTAAAGTGTGAACTGCTGCTAGAGTAGTTTTGTCACCCATACTAAGCGCTTCAACAGCACTCTTTGGATATTTTTTCTGTTGATTTACGTAACAATAACATACCGAAATGTCACCTAGTGCAGCAGCCTCACTGCAACCAACATCCGTGGCATACTTGTCAACAAGTTGTTTCACTTCCTTTTCTCGTCCTCTTCAGATAATGTAAACTTGTCTTTTGGTGGCAAGAGGCATTCAAAAGATTTTAAAATACCTTTGTGGTCGTTTAAAATTAAATGAGGTTACAGTTTTATGAATCAATCCAAGAATGATATGAATACGGCTATTCTGAAATAATCTTCTGGGTTTCTTGTTTCAACATTGCACCTTTGAGTTTGTATACCTGCTAATCGTGAAATGCGTACTTCAATTTCAAGACTATCTGCCTTTGCTTATATAAATTAACATGAGAGTGAGAGAGAAAGGAAACGGCGGACAATGGTATTGGGTTGGGAGAGGGGTTCGTGGCAGAAATTCTCAACCAGCCATGCATATTGGCGCTTTTTATAGATCCGTGTTCATTGGTTTTTGCCGTTGGGAGTAGGTTGGCGTTATAGTAAAAAAAAATAGTTCCCAAGCTTTGCCTGCCGTAATGTACTGTACTGACACTGTAAACTGTGATAATACTTACAGTAACACAAACACAGTAACTTTTCGTTCGTTTTCTTGTAGTTGCCCTACATCTGTTGTGCCGCTTAAGGTAATTTATTCCTTGTCCACTATAGGTATTATAGTCTTGTAAAACAATATAACCAAAACATCCTTCATAGTAATTTAAATTATTAATTGTGATTTTTAATTTCTCCCATATGCGCTAGCATAGAGAAAGTATATTGTTAACCTAAAAAATTTTTTCTATAATTTGGTCTAAAAATCCATTTTAGGGCCCTGAACCCAAAAAAGTGTTAAAAAACATATTGTGTCTGTCCGTATGTGTGTCTATGCACTTTGCTGGAAACCAAACAAATGGAACGATTTTTATGAAGTTCGGTATGTAAGTGTAATTAGCTAATATCTCCAAACTGTTTTTTCCCCCAATTGCTTGACGTTTTATTTTTAGGGGCAAAAAACATACAATATTGGAATTTTCTCAAAAACTGCTATAACAATTTTGATTAAATTTTCAGTGAAGATGTGAATTACAATTTAAAATATTTTAGTGAAAAACCGTATGTCCTTAACTTTAATAGTTGTTAAGTTATAAGACTTTTTTACGGCCAAAAATAAACATTAACAATACAAATTTTTGCAAGATTTATTCTAACGATTTTTGTTAAATTTTCAGTAAAGATACAAATCAAAATTAAAGTTGCTACCACACTAAGTTGGGGCTGGAGGCCAGAAGCCACAACTCAAGTTGTTGAAGGTTTTTTTACATAACATCTGGCTATCTGATTAATTAATTGAACAGCTTTTTTTTAAAGACTATTTTGTTTCATACTTTTATTTAAATAAAATAAGTGTTTCGTCTGTATATTCCTTAGAAATGTCATTAATTGAACATCTGATTTTATTTAGATGTGTTTTTACATCCTTTAATTTTAATTCAATAATATAATATATTCAACATTAGTAAATGACTATAAACAAACTTTAATATATTATTATTATATAGTTAATATTATTATATTCAATCAATCAAATTTAAAAAAAATTGTTGTAAATCACTGTCGCTTCTAAGGTGTTGTTAAGGGTTTATTGGTTGGCTAAACTATATAGACAAGTTGATCACCTGGCTCATTCGCGTGAGAACGTAAAGCCTTTCGTGCAGGTCCTTGTCACAGCAGACGCGACGGATGGGCCGGCGCAACTAAAGCCGGGCCGCCCGCACCCGCTTGGAACGTAGTTTTCTATCTATCATGTCTTACCAGATAGACAATGAATTATGATTTATAGTAAACATTTAACAGTGTATTGAGTTTTTTCTAGCACTAAAATTACTTTGTCTTCACTGATGATAACTGTTTTTACCTTCAGCAACCAATATAATCGCTTTATTTATTGAGGCCTTATTATTCGTTTTGGAGCCTCATCTAAATCTCAAGGGGAGGGGGGGTTGTAATCCGGAACCCCCCCCCCGTGGCTACGCCACTGGACTTGGCACCTCTATTGCAGCGGTGGGTGTACCCTTAAATGCCCCCATATACAAGCATCAGTCTGACGACCCTCGTATAAAGCCAATGTACCAACTGAGGGTTAAGTCCCCACGTGCATCCAAAGGTACGCCTCAGCTTCATCAATGTGGTCCAAGAGCAGTCTATGGCGTGGGTGAGATGTCTATTCCAGTTAGGTTTGTCATTTAGCCATACACCCAGATACTTAACCTCCTTAGACACCTTGACGTAGTTGCCTGGAGGTTGTCAATGATTCTTGGTACTTAAGAGAACCTCCACGTTCCTTTTATTTGTGAATGGCACCATAAATGTCTTACCATGGTGAACAGATAGCCCCTCCGCTATGCACCATGTCTCCATCATGCCCTCCTCATAAGGTCGAGGCATGTCTCCATGTATTTACCTCTTATTAGGATCACTATGTCGTCAGCATAACCCTGAGCATACACCCCTTGCTTTTTGAGTGGTGAGGAGATCATCCACGACCAGGTTCCACAGGAAGGGTGACAAAAAACCCCCTATGGACACCCTCTTTGCACTCGTACCTCTTTCACCGTCCCATACAGGGAAGCTTAGCCTCTACGGGTGCTGAGCATGTTGCTGACCCAGTGTAAAACTGTTCCTCCAGTGCCCCTATACAGCTTTGTCACAATCGAGGACATCGTTGTTAAAGGCTCCTTCTATGTCCAGGAACACTGTCAAACCAATCTCCTTAAGGGAAATCGCCTGTGCGATCCTGCGGACTAATGCGTGTAAAGCAGTCTCACAAGATCTGCAAGCTTGGTAGGCATGCTAGTTGGGGTTCATCGGTTGATTGCTTGCTACCCTGGCTCTAACATGCCTGTCCAGCAACTTCTCCATGGTCTTTAGGAGAAAAGACTTATTGGGCTGTATTGTAGGAGGGTTTCCCAGGCTTCGGGATGAAAATCACCATGGAGACCTCCCATGATAGTGGTATGACACCTGTGGCTAGGCTCGTCCTAAAGAGTCGCAGCAGCCAAGGTATAAACATTTCTTCACTCTCCTGCAGCAAGGCAGGAAAGATGCCGTCACAACCAGGGGACTTGAAAGACTTCAATGCCCATTGTACTCCCTGGTATTTAAAGACAGATCTAGCACAGCGCCAGTTCTCCTGTGAGGTCCTGGGAACCAAGGTCCCCTTTCCACAGGGTCGTTCTGGATAGCTGTTATAATCTGAGTAGAGGAAAGAGAGTATTGAGTAAAACCTCAAGTGTCTCTTCTAGGGGTGTGCAAGTAGTGATTTTTGAGTTCGAGTCGAGACGAGTAGTTGGCATTTTTTCGAGTATCGAGTATTTTCGAGCAAGTATTTACAGAAGGATTTCCTGTTCACCAAAGACAACTGTAAAAAGCCTATGTTAAGCCAGATTCGTAAATATATACCTCTAAACTGAACATAATAAACTTGATTTGTTGTTTGTAACTATAAAATTTGATAAATACAACTTTTTACTTCCAGCCTTCCTACATTTTATGTGGCATTGTTTTGTTTAACCTTTTTTCATAACTAATATTATGTAAGAAACTAAGAAAGTATATTATTGATTGAAACAACGTGGATTATAAAAATTCAATCTGTTCACTCATATCACAGATCAGATTTTCTATGCAAGACAATTATACTGTTTCACAGCCGGCCGATATATTTATCTGGTGGTTCAGTTCAAAGTGTACCGCGAAAACGTAGCGAAGCTTGTTGGCAAAAGCTGCATCCAACCAAACTGATGCTAAAATTCAGGCGTCAATGCCAAATGCAGTCATTTGCTTTCAGAATTGCCTCTTCTCAACAAAAAATTGATTGTGTACACGCCAAGAAGAGTGGTTCTGTTTTCTGTGGGTATTTAATTCAGTAATAACAAGGTTACAACTAACCTGAAATAAGCTCTGAATTATATAATCAAATTTGAAAATCTGGATGACAAAGACCGTAGTTCAATCAATTGATAATAATAAATATTAAAAATAAATTTTAAAGTCGCTTAGGATGAATTAGTTTTTTAAATTATGATCGGTAATGAAATATGTGCAACTTGAAACTACTTCAATACATGAGGCTACATTGAACAACAGATAAATAATTATGTCATAACAAGAAATTCATGAAAACTGGTGTAATCGAATGAAAACCATAGATGTAGTCGGCTAGTATAATAGGTAAAAAAAACCATAATAGGCTAATAACTTAAGAATAAAAAAAGAGACGTTTGTCGTATAATAGGTAAAAAAACCATAATAAGTATAATAACTTAAGAATAAAAAACGAGACGTTTGATCAGGCTTCAGTTCAATAAAAATTATTTTCCGTATCTCTAAATTCGTTGTATATTGTTTAGAAAAGGTCTTCCAAAATGTTTCTCCCTCACTTGGGTTGATTTATGATTGTTTTACAGTTTACATCGACCTCAATGTGAACAGGGAACCGTTCAGTGAGTTTAAGAATCAAAATTATCGTACTTTACCACCTTTTACACTCCAACTGTGTTATTGTCTAACCTAATCAGAAAACCATTCAAAAATATGACAAGAACAAATGTCGTATGCACAAATATTACACACAGTTTTGGCGATCTAAGGTGTTTTCGGAATAATAATTAATAAGTTACCACGGATATGTATATTTTTTATTTGAAGGAAAATAAATCAATAATGTTGTGTCACACGCTGCTAGAACGCCATTACCATATTTTATATGATATGATACGTTATTTTCTTACGTCAAATCATTGGACGATTCCCTGCTCAGATTAAAAAACAAAATAGACCTCAATCTACTCGCGAGAAATATACGATAATTTCAGTTCCAAAAAGGAGCTGAAAGGTTCCTTACACATACGTATACTACAACTGAGATTAACTTTCGCCTAGAAAAGATAGGAAGTTTGATTCTTGGAATGTAAAGTGACCCGTTCTCGGGACCCTTTTGATTGAACGATATTATTGATATGAACGAAAATATGCATAATTTCCACAACGTACAGACCATTAGAGATAACAGGTCTTTTGAGTATCTTGAACCGGATCTCTAATCGCCTTTCTTGGGTCATAAAGAAACTAACCAGCACCTGTTTTTATTCACGCTATTTTAGGCTAGGTTATAAGTGACTAGTAGACTCGATAACCAACATGTGTGATCGCTATTACGGTAACTATTTACAGTGATCGCTACTTTCCCAGCTCTGTTATTCACTTTGAATTGAACTAGTTGAAATCATAATGAACGAACTCGTTCACTACGTCAACTAGTTCATTTGACTGTCGTCATGTACTGCATATTCCTTATTTCATAGTTACACGTACCAAACTGATAACATATAATTTAAGTTAAAATAAAACACAAGGAAGCGCACATTTTTAATTCATAACTTATAAAACTGTTTACTCTTAAAACTAAAATAAGATGTAAATATGATATTTCGTGAAATACAACTACTCCATCGAACTCCAAGTAGTTTCGGAAGCTTCGAGTCGAGTTCGAGTAGTAAAATACTCTATCAAATACTCGAAGTTTCAAGTACTCGCACACCCCTTGTCTCTTCCGTGCTGTCCGTTTGGGAGCTGTCTTCTTTGCAGACTGTCCCAACAGCGTTAATGGGGTTACGAGCCAAGATCTTGTGGATCTTAGAGCATTCTGGAACACTGTCAATGACCCTGCAAAAGTTCCTCCACGAGTCTCTCTTGGCTTTGCAGATTGCTCTGTTGTAGCCGCCGAGGACCCTCGAATACCTATTCCAGTTGCCCGTACGTTTACAAAAATTGTGCAAACTTTGGAGTGTTTTCCTCAAGGCTTCAAGCTCTTGATACCCCCTATCTACTGAAAGCCTTACACATTCTACCCTTAATTTTAATATTACTGTCTCATCACCTCCATAAATTCTTACTGTTAGTTGACAATTCGGACCCACGCACAGGCAATTATGCCAATGTGGGTTCATTTCCCTAACTTATAATCATTGTTATTTAAATGTACTATTAGTAAATAGACAATATATACTTTAATATTCTTTATATTATTTTTATTATTATCATGATTGTCCTTATAAGTACGAATTGTATTGCATGTATTTTTTTGGGAAATAAACTTAGTTCTGATTCTGTATGAAATGTATGGGAATGATAAATTACTTTTAATTGCAAAAGTAAATAAAGTGATTTTACATTGATTTAAATCAATTTAAACTTCTCTATTTAAAGTGATTTTAAAATGATTTGGTATGTTCGTTCACATCATTAAAATCATTCATCAAACGAGTCAATTTACTGAACCGAACCGATTCTTCCGGATCAATGTAAAGAACCAACTTCCCATCTCTAATTACAACTCATAAATATTGTTGTTATTTTCTGATCAGAAAAAATAGTAATATAATATGAAGGGAAATTAACATAATTTCTAAACAAGAAAAATGCTAAAAAATCGAATATTGGTAAACTTGTATTTCTAATAATTTTATTATATTAAATATGCACTTGAAAATGAAAAAATGAGCATTTAGATATAAAGAATATAAACAATACTATAATACAACTGATTTATATATTCATTTAATTTACATTAATGTATAAACATTACTTAATATTTAACTTAATTTAATTTTTAGGAAATGTGAACTATGATAAAATATTGCAGGAAGCATAGAAATGCTTAAACTTAATTATTTACAATTTCGAATTAGTTAGTTTAATATAAAGTCTTCGTTGCAACAATTTTCAAATAAATAGTAACACTAAGGCTCTGGAATAGCAATGGTAACATGATCGGCAGTCAGTGGTTCTGGTATAACGGGAAGACAAGGAGGGGTGTCTCCCTTGGAAACTGGTGGGCGTGAACACTCTCCTTTGGAGGTGGTAGGACGGGGAACATCCGGTCGAGGGGACTCTGACGAGTGGAAGAAGAGACTTCGGAGACTAGACACAGCCGAAATACTAGGCCTGCAATAAAATATGTAAATTATTAAAATTTACTACAAAAACTACTACAAAAGGTAAATTAATTTAAGCAAACATTAGTTAATTATTAATTACTTAGTAAGCATTTGAAACCTTTTTATGCTTTCTCAGTATAACATTGGTCAGAAATGATTATACACACGTTCCTGTGTCCCAGATTCATTTTTTAGAATTTTCACAAACAAAATGTAATCAGGTAGGGATCACAGAAAATGTCAACTCCACTTCCTTGGTTTCCAGTGCTGTGCAATATAGCTCCTCAATGACACATCTGGGGCTAATAAAAGTGTTCATTTTATGCAATAAACATTTACTGTTTCCATTTGAAAATTAGTATTTTATAACAAAAAAACTTTGACATCTGCCTTAAATACAAGTTGAACCAAACATGGCCATTTTGATAGAGAGAGCGAAAAAAGGTTGTACAATACGAAATAAGAAAAGCAACCTACATAGAGTAATACAACTATCATAAACATAACACTCGAGAGATAAGACAACGAGGCAGTACTTAACTCTAGAACGTAAGACCAGGCGCTTCAAGCGCTATTTTCAGAGCTGTGCGCCATCATAAAAGTAGGCACGTCACATGCTATTTTGTAAAACTCAATAAAACATATGTTTATCATCAAGCAAGAGCGACAAACTTGATACCAATCGACGCAGAATGTTCTGTTCTATACATTTCATATTTTTAATAATTTTTTAATGCAATTTTATAAACGTAGGAATTAAATTAAAATGTGTAACTTGGAATTCCCGTTCAATTCCCGCCTGGCGGGGGGTCGGAGTGGGAACAATGGCCGATGTTTGTCGCATAACTGTACAATAACCAATAGTCGGAATTAGGCATGCCCCACTGTCAGTCTGCAGAGAATGAAGTACTCTAGCCACCAAAACAAAAAATACCAAAAATCTATTTGACATCTTAGTTAACATGGATCTATCCCATGCTGTAACTCATTTTAACATACTTACAGCATGGGAATTGCAAAAAGACAAGTCAATCTGCTCTAAATTCAATAACAATTATAAACACCCAGTTTTTTGGAATTCACCCCCAGTTTGGGTAAATATGATGTTATATTTACCTACTCGCTGGGTATTTACCCCTCCCACATCACTATGTCAACCATTAAAAAAAATAAAATATTTCTATAAACTTGCATTTTTAAAAAATAATTTAGTTTCTGATCTCAAGTGCTAAATATTTCTGCACTAATAATAGTACAGTTTATCAAAAGTGATGCTTGTAGCGTTTGCAATTGATATGGAGATTTTCTCGAATATCAGCTTCTTACCTTGAGGATGAAGTGACAGAGTCTGTAGAGCTACCAGAGTGTTTCTTGGTAACTTTGCAGTGGCTTCTTTCTGCTTCTATAAAGCTAACATGATCGTCAAAGCGCACTCTTTCTGACCCACCATCTTCATCAGCTGGCAGCTTTCGACGAGCAACTTTGCGCATCAAGCCAGATGCCAGCTCTTCCAATGAGCTTAAAGACATATTGGCGTCACTGCGCATTGAGACAGAATCCACTGGTGTATCTGCATTTAATCCACGGTAGTTAGACAATGAGGTTCCATCCACCTAACCACATAAAAAATTAAACAAAATAAAATACTATTTTAGTAAATTGTTGGTTTTATCCTAGATCCATGTTTCAAAGGCAGGTATTCTGTTTCCATGTTAGGATTTAATTGTTTAATTCAATTCAATTTTGACTGAATCTGTTAGTATATCTATTTGTATGACATTAGGAATCCATATCATTTTGCGAACCAGAGATAGAATCACAAAACATGTTCAGGTCAAGCAAAATTAAAGTTTTGGTCCACTGGAATATAATGCATGCTGAGTTAAAAAAAAATAAAAAGCATTTGGGCTAAAACACTATATACTAACTATATATCTAGCAAAAGTGAAATATAGAACCATGTTAAGCCAAAGCTTCTAAATAGTTTTTTAATTAGCATAATACGTGTTGGTACATATACAGTACAAGTAAACGTCATACAACACAAATTTATTACAATATAAGCACAAAATGCACAAATATATTACAATACAACTACAAAATGCACAATATTATAGTGATCGATTCCAGTGAACCACGCTCACCTTCCTCAGACCAGAGGGATTCACAAAAGAATGGAAAATGGTGTTCAACAACTCAACTTATAGGCCTATGATCACGTGACCCCATTGGCTGGAATCGCCAAAATGGCGGCTGCTGTGATATTATTGGTTAATCCCTATTGGCTGTTACTTCTGTTCTTTTAGTCGCTGAAAATACATTATTGAAAACTATTTCGGAATCAAAATTAACATGTTCATTCATTAATTTATCACGACCGTTACATTTTTCTTTAAAAATAAATAACTCTTCCCAAGCATTCATAATACAACCCTTTTTACAAACTTTTAGAATATCTAAATTTTCATCTATTTTATTCAAACAATTCAGAAAGTGTTTAGCTACATTAGATCTTTCAGGTTTCTTGTTTTTAAAAGCAGAGACATGGTTTTTATATCTTTTGTTAAAATTTACAGTCTGACCTATGTAAAAAATATTACAATCATTACAGTTAATCATATATATTCCTGAATTATTGAATTTATCTTCACTTTCAATATTCAGTTGTAAAATGTTAGACATAGTATTACAATATGTTCAAATTATATAATTTACAATAAAACCAATATATTTTTAATTTTTAACTAGGCCTTTCGCCAGCAAAGCTGGCATCATCAGGCAACACAACTTTATTTGTAAACAAACAAGACAATAATTAGTTCTGAAAACAGATGTAAATAATTTAAAGAATATAAGTATAAATATATTGTAAACAATGTATAGTGTGTATATATATATATATCAGAGTGTATAATTTTTAATAAAATAAGTTGATAATAAACAAGAATTTTGAATAGGTCCATTTTCATTGTTCATTAAAGATGAATTACTCTTGTTTATAAAATATGTTTCCCAGGCATTCAAGTATTTAGAAGATGAAACTGATTTTATTATTTTTGAATTTTCTTTGCTAATATTGTGATTTGTTGTCAAACAATGTCTAGCAACTGCTGACTTTTCTTCTCTGTTAAATTTAATGTGTGAAAAATGTTCTTTGAATCTTATTTTTAAATTTCTTTTGGTTTGTCCTATGTATTTTTCTTCGCAGTTATCACAGTTAATTTCATAGATTCCTGATAGATTTTCATTTTTAATTTTGTCTTTAGGGTTATTCAGTTTGTTTTTTATGATTTATAGATTATTAAACACGCCTTTGAATGAAGACAATTTTGAAAAAGAACTTTCCTATATCAAAAATATTGCTGTTTACAATGGATATGATCCTATACTAATTGATAATATTTTAAAAAAGTCTGTTAAAAAACAAATTAAAAGATCAAGGACTACATTAAAAGAAATAAAAGAAAAAGAAGAAAATTATTGGGCAAGTTTTACATTTAACACAAAATTGTCAAGAACCATTCAACACTCATTCAAGAAAAATTCAAATATCAAACCTACATTCAAAACTACAAACAAATTAAAAAACAAACTGAATAACCCTAAAGACAAAATTAAAAATGAAAATCTATCAGGAATCTATGAAATTAACTGTGATAACTGCGAAGAAAAATACATAGGACAAACCAAAAGAAATTTAAAAATAAGATTCAAAGAACATTTTTCACACATTAAATTTAACAGAGAAGAAAAGTCAGCAGTTGCTAGACATTGTTTGACAACAAATCACAATATTAGCAAAGAAAATTCAAAAATAATAAAATCAGTTTCATCTTCTAAATACTTGAATGCCTGGGAAACATATTTTATAAACAAGAGTAATTCATCTTTAATGAACAATGAAAATGGACCTATTCAAAATTCTTGTTTATTATCAACTTATTTTATTAAAAATTATACACTCTGATATATATATATATACACACTATACATTGTTTACAATATATTTATACTTATATTCTTTAAATTATTTACATCTGTTTTCAGAACTAATTATTGTCTTGTTTGTTTACAAATAAAGTTGTGTTGCCTGATGATGCCAGCTTTGCTGGCGAAAGGCCTAGTTAAAAATTAAAAATATATTGGTTTTATTGTAAATTATATAATTTGAACATATTATTAAGTGACCAATATCAACTCTCAACTTCACTATAGTATTACAAGTCTTAAAAGCTACTGATAAATTGAATTTCTTAAATCTATTACCAACTCTCTGTAAATGGTCCATTGTAATGGAGGGATACATATTTATTTTATTCTTTATCAGACTTTTCTTTTTTAAGTGTTGTTTGTTTATCGTCTCGAATTTTATTTTCTAATTTATTCTACTTCCAATTTCATCAATGATTGATGCCTTGTATCCATTTGCAGTAGCTATTGATTTTATTACATTTATTTAGTGTTTCCTATCTGCAACACTTAATGGTATTGAATATGCCCTATAAACATACTTCCGAAGCTAGCTGTTTTGTGAAATAGGGGATGGACAGAACTGTTATGTATTGTACAATTGGTTTCAGTAGGTTTCTTGAAAATTCTATATGAAAGATTGTTATGATCACGAATTATTTTTAGATCCAAAAAGTTAATTTCATTCATAGATTCAAGTTCACTGGTAAACTAAGCTTCTGGTGGTGACAATTGAGTATATTTAACATACTATCTAAGTCTGATGTTCATCTATCTGGGAGTCATCTTTTCCTCGAATATGAGTTCTGAACTTCATATTGATGCTATTGTTGGTAGAGCCTCCAGAATGCTTGATTTTATCGTCAGAGTTTCAAGGAGTGGACTGAGTGTTGCAGCGATGAAGATGGCTTATACTGCACTAGTCAGATCAATCTTAGAGTATGCTTGCATCGTATGGGCCCCTTACCAGCTGGGTCATATTCAGCACCTTCGGAGCATTCAAGACCGTTTTGTCAGGATTGTTGACTTGAGATTGGGCTTTAACTACCATGATGTGCCCCTGGATGCGGTCGAAAAGGACTTGGGATTGGCTCCTCTTGTCCTGCGAAGACAATTACAGGACGGTATTTTTGAAGAAGATTTTGACTGGTGGAGTGGACTGTCCTGGCCTTCTTCGTCTCATTGAAATTAAAGTCCCCGGATGCACTCGATCTCTGGATTTGTTTAGACACGCCCAGTGCTCTACCAACTATGAGTTTCACAGTGTCATCCCAAGACTGCATCGACTTGGGAATGTGGTGGCACCTCACCATGACTTCTTTATTTATTATTATTTCAACGGCATCCGCCAATGTACAATGATTTACAATAAACGTACAATACAATATTTAAATATAGCAACAAACAATGCAAGACGGCTGAGAACAGAAACATTATGCAAAATTGACCTACAACGAAATCACATAGACATTGCAGCTATTGCTTAAGGCTAATGATAAGTTGAGTTGAGTTGGATAGTAATAAATACATGCAATGAGATATATTAAAGAATACAACCATAGGCTATACTACAGTTAATTGATCTGATATGATCACTAACAATTAAATACAACAAACAAGTGATTAAATGCAATGTAGTAATAAATAGAAAGACATAACAATTAGAAGAGAAAACTAAGAAAATACGATAATAGTAATGATAAATTACAGCTATCATCTAGTACCATATAGGCTATGTTAAAGAGGATAAGTATTAAAGGTCTTAATCAAACATTACTGTTGCAGTTTCTTTTTTAGGCATATGACGCTGTCGGAGATTACATCAACCTCGAAAGGGATGCTGTTGCCGTGCCTGTGGAGTCTAGCAATAGGACTATGGTAGCTGTAGTTATTTGAGTAGTGGGTGGTTGAAAATAGATTCCTGGACCTGGTTCTAGCAGGCACCAGGAAGGATATCCTACAAAGAAGCTCCAATGAATCAATCGCTCCATTGATAAGTTTATGTAGGAAGACAAGATCAAACATTCTTCTTCTGCATTCCAGTGTAGGAAATAGAAATTCTTGCTCAAGAACGAGAACTGAGACTTCACGATAGGCTGTACCTCTCTGGACTCCTTGAAGTCTGCAGAATTTGTTCTGGATACATTGCAGTCTATGAATGTGGAAGGCATAATGGGGGGACCAAACAAGGGTGCAGTATTCCAGACTTGGTCGAACTAAAGCCTTATACAGCAGCAGTAGGGTCTCTTCACCAAACGTCCCTCTAGATATATGAAAAATGAATCCCAACATTTGGTTTGCTTTCAAGCATACAGTATTAATGTGTGTTTCAGGTGACAAATTTGCAGACAAATTAACTACAAGGTCGTTTACTGAGGTCACTCGTTTATGTTGCCGGCTACAGTGTAATTGAAAACAAAAGGATTCTTCAGACAACAGAAGGTGATTACAAGACATTTGGCTGAATTGATAACCATCTTATTGTTATCACACCATTCAGCAATCAAGTGAAGATCCTATCAAGTGACAGATATGGAAATACGCCACGTAGAAGTATATACAAAAGAGTGACAGATATGGAAATACGCCACGTAGAAGTATATATAGAAGAGTGACAGATATGGAAATACGCCACGTAGAAGTATATACAAAAGAGTGACAGATATGGAAATACGCCACGTAGAAGTATATATAGAAGAGTGACAGATATGGAAATACGCCACGTAGAAGTATATACAAAAGAGTGACAGATATGGAAATACGCCACGTAGAAGTATATATAGAAGAGTGACAGATATGGAAATACGTATAACGTATAATACGTTGTATAACTAAGTACTTTAATGCATTTTACTAAGAATTAACACTGTAGTACTGTTTAAACAATCATTACTTTGGGTTATAGAACACAAAATAAAGCTGATAACAATAAGAAATACAACGTAATAACATTTCAGTACAGTATTATGTACAAGTTGCAAAATACAGAGTTATTTAACAATACCTAAAATGAAAGGTAAATGAACAAAATGTACTAAATATAAAATTAAACAATTATAAATGGACTTTATACAGATACAAAATTACTGTATTATTTATTTTATTTAACACGAGTATGAATTAACTAATTAAATTAATTGCACACAAGTCTAAAAATACACCTCTTAGAAGTAGTGTACAGTTCTCTGCTCACACGGTACAGTCCGCGCTAAAACTGAACGTAAAGTCGGACAGTAGCAACAAAATTGCTGTATCTGCTAATTAAAAAATACAATAGCTGACCAGTTACTTATTGCTGTATTGCATTGCTACGTAATTCACGTAATACAGTATATGTACTACAGTACACAATCAAATTCTGTAACATATTAACCGATTTTCATTGTATAAAAGTCAGATCCGGTCCCGACTATCTCAGAAAATTTTTACGGTGGCGATTTCGGGACGGATATGTCAGTTGAAACGGAATATTGAATAACAGCATGTCGGATAATGAGGCTCTACTGTATAAAAAATTACCTTGAAATTAAGAACAGAGCCAGCCAAAGCCCTAGTGGATGCTCCTCCATCATCAGCCAAAGATTTCTCTGAGAGACTGGTGGCAGCTGATGTTGTTTCACTAGATAGACTGAACCTCTGAGTAGATGCCACGTCTGCCTGTACTTCCAACCTGCAAACCAAACTCAGGTCAATATTGTTGTTTAACAAACAATTTTGCTTGTTAATTTGGGAAATTCTCATTAGTCACCAATTAACTGATGTTTGCAGCTTTGATTCTACAAGGTTTTTAAGAGCACCCATTTCAAATGTCTGGCAGGTAGATGGCTTTACTATAGAGGTTTGGTTTGAATGTTTACCCTACTAAAACAATCTCAAAAAATTCAATGAAATTATGTCCTATTCTGTAGGACTTCGCAGATTACCCAAAACAAGAGGTTCCCATGCTTGAATCTAAAAAATTTCAAAAGTATGGATCATATGGCACATCGTTTTAAAGACATTTATGCCTTAAACACTATGGTGAAGAAAAAACTCAATTTTCTTTGTTCCTTCCAACATCGTAGCCTAAAATCTAATGAAAAAAATCAGGTTTTGTGCTTTTATTACCATATCTATATTAACGAATTCTATAATAATGAACCTATTCCGAAATAAAATATTTTTTTTATACTCAGTAACACAACCTTTCAAACAATACCAAACATGGACAAATTCTAAACAATTTTACTACCCCCAAAACAAATTTTATTTTTTGAAAATATCTTTGACTGAAAAATTTCAAATGATAAGGTACCTTTCCAGCACATTAATTTAAAGGCATTGCAAAACTGAATAAATATAACATTTAATGTTTTTTCTACCTCCAACAATTACAAAACTGCAACCTAAAACATTTTTTCCAATAAAGTTATCAATACATATCCAGCAAATTATAAGAGTTAAATACCTTACCTTACCTCCTTGGCCATTGAAACCCCAGTTGGTTTTTGGCCTCGCCAACAATGCCTCTCCATTCTGCTCTGTTCTTTGCTGCCTCAGGTGTAGTTCCCAATTTGTAAATATCTTTGAGGACCTGATCTCTCCATCTAAGTCTTGGCCTGCCAAGGGGTCTTCTACCGTCTGGGTTCGATCGTTCAATATAATTAATAATGGAGGTATTTTCTTGCCTCCACACATGTCCAGCCCACCTTAGTCTTCTACTTTTCACTAATGCTAATATATCTGGGTGAGTGTATATTTCTCTTAATTCTCTGTTCTTTCTTATTCTCCATACATCTCCTTCGCATACTGGACCAAACACTTTTCTTAATACTCTATTTTCAAATACAATAAGCTTCTTCTCATATTCCTTTGTCAGTGACCATGTTTCAGCTCCATATAGTAACACAGGGAGGACTAGTGTATGGTAGATTTTGATCTTAGTTTTCCTAGACAATATTTTGGATTTAAGTAATTTCTCTACTGCCCAATAGGTCTTAGAGGCTATTTTGATAGTACTTTATATGCTGAACTTAGAATAGAAATACCTCTATAATTTTTGCACTCTGTCTTATCACCCTTTTTGAAAATAGGTGTTATTAGTGCTTCGTTCCAATCATTGGGTATTGTTTCTTTTCTCCACACTTCTAATATTAATCTATGCATACAACTTAATAGCTCTCTTCCACCAATTTTGAATATTTCAGCCGGAATGCCATCATTTCCTGGGGCTTTATTGTTGTTTAGTTGTCTTATACATTAAAAGAAAAACAAAATTAATAGTAGTTTTTATACTTACAGATGCTCGAAGTGCATCCTCCTAGGCAGAGCCAAATCCTGTTCTCTAAACCATGAATCGAAAAAAATTCTTCGCCATTGATTCCAGCAATAGAATTTTGTATTCGTATCTGCATGTCCTGAGTTATCAATCAGGTTTTTTAAAACAATTTCTTTTATCCGTAATCAAAGATACCAACACCAAGATATCAACTCAATTGAGATCCAATGGCCTAGGGGGGCCAAGATACTGGACCACTTCTTTAAATCAACCTGTCTGGATACTGATGATACAGTCTCCAATGGTTTTTTATATAGTAAACATAGTTTTTTTACAAAAACAAATTACATATTCTGAAATCTTAGACATTTAACTATTTTTCAGTTCTGAAATCTTAGACATTTTCAATATCGTCCGTCATGATCAATGCACTTTTGAGGTCATTCTGGGAGCTTTTTTATACTCGTGTCATACTAAGCTCTGCCGTCTCACACAGGAAAGAATTGTCACATTAGAATTTCATTCCCTCAACTGTAGTTTCAATTTGAGGAACAAAAATAGGAGTCACTTGGGACCAAATCAAGGCTGTATGGAGGATAGTCAATCATTTACCACCCAACTTTGGTGATGATGGTATGGGTACATGAGGGCAGACAGGGCCCTTTGTCAGCCGACCTCTCCATTTGTTCTGTATAGCCTAACAAAATCTTGTTCAAAGTAGTCTTAGAGATGTCCTGTATCTGGTTGGAAATCTTTCACACAATCATAGATTGATCGGCAAGCAAAAGTTCCTCAACTTTTGTTACTATCTTGTTCAAAACCGGCCTCACTGTGCAGGTTTGTTTAGCCTTTTGCAAACTCCCTACACCACTTATCCATATATTTTATGTCTATACACTTCTTTCTATACACAATCATGATTAGGTGATAGATTTCAGAACTGGTTGCTCTTAAAATAAAGAAATCTGATTAACAGACAACAATTTACACTTGGCGGGAACGTTGATTTTCCCTTCCACACACAATTTCAATACTAAGTTTAGTTCCATGTACACAGGCAGTAGAGTCATTTAGTTCATTGATCTCAAAGATTGTCATACCACTCTCTCTATGCTGTTCTCGGCAGAAGGTTTCTCTAAGGTTATAATCAAGCAGCAATGTGTTTATTAGGTTAGCTTGTGACAATCCATGTTCTGTAAGAGTTACCATATCAGGAGTAGTATCATTTAGGGTGTTTTTTATGAGTTCTATTTTACTAGTCTAGCCATCAATGTTTTATGTAAAATTCTGAATGACTGCTTATTTTCTGTCTTAGGTATAGCATCAGGTTTTATGTTAATGTTGTTTTTTCGGTACTTTTTTATGCTGCCTTTTCCTTAAACATTTTTATTAGAAGTCTGGATTGTTTGCCTTGATGCTGTTTCCTCATTTGAAGGTAGTTGGGTGTTATCTTGTTTCTTCATCGGTATATAATAGAAAGATGTCTATATATAATTCAAAGAACTCTTCTATGCTTTCAGTCTTTGCCCGTTTTAGGGCATTCGTTGGTGGTCTTGGAATATAACATCTTGTGATTCCACAAGACATTGAGTGGATGCACATACTTTCTTTGGACGCTTCTTTGGGCATTTAGGAGCCTGGGTGATGTTATGTGTACAAACATACTTAGATAGATCGCTATATGCATGTTTTTTTTGCTTGGTTTGTATGTTGGTTTCCTTAATCAAGGTTAAAGCAGTAAAATGTTGCTGGGTAGAAGGGATGATTATTTTTTGACCATTAGTTAATTTTATTCCAAGAGTTAGTTAATTTTTTTATTAGCTTTAGCGATTAGATTCATGGTTAAATCTGTTTCAGTGTGGATTGAACGGTTGTGAATTTGGTTTTTTTTGTAGTGTCTGTTCAATTGCCTATATGAAAAAAAAATGTATGATAGTACCTATGCCCGCCAGGCAATGCAGAGATGATGCTGCCTGCCAAGGCTACCATACTGGCACTCTCACGGTCAGCCTCCCGCTCCAACTGGCTGCCACTGCCCAGGGAAAGTGATGCCTCACCAATGGATGGGTTGCCTCCTGGATGGCTCACCGTGTCAGCATCTGCACAAGCATTACCAACACTTTATTCAGTTTATATTATTCTCATTTCTTAAGATTTAAATGGTAATGAAAATATAAACTATTGTGACATTTTGGTTTTCAGATCAGTTGGTTGGTATATTTGAACTTTTAGACAAATTTAAAAGAATATTCATATTCAGACCAAAAATACATTTAACTTCTTCATGAATGTTAAGAAGAAGTTAACTTCCTTTTTAATTTTATATATAGTTTGTTTCCAGTTTGAGATTAGTATATGTTTGGAACAGAATATATTAGTACGGTAGTTAAAAAACTGGTATTTGTTGGCTAGTTGACATTTAGTTGGGCTTAGCACCATACACTCTAATATCTATAAGAATTGTCAATAATACCTGGTGGCTTGCTATTAATAACTCCCAGAAGGTCATTTTCATCATCAAAGTCAAACCGCACTCCAGCACCTGAGGTGGTGACCCCGCAGCCTCCAGAACGGCAGAGAGATACAGGCACCACTCCATAGACATAGAACAGAAGTATAGGAACTCCGATACCCACTGCTAGCCCGGCTAACACTGGGGACACCAGAACCTACACACAGCAGTAAATACTCCTTATCAAGGTTACAAAATACATCTTAGCAATCTCAGCTGGTAACAATTATTTCAAAATTGTCTGTGGCTAAAATTATGATAATAGGTGTTAATCAAGTATCAAAGTCATAAATACATTCTTAGTATTTTCAATGTTTCCTTCTCTTTCACAATGGTGTTATTGTTGTTGAGTCTGTATATGATGCCAAAAATAATTAATAGTGAAATAGGCTGTTTAGCACTTTCACTTTACAATTAATTATTTTAACTACTAATCACGTAATAGTTTATAAAAATACAACTTCATGACAGCAAATACAATAAGTGAACACAGTTCAAGCAATTATGCAGAACATATTTGTCCGTCCAGCCCAAATTTTGCCACACAAACCTGCTATAATAGAAAATAATATTTCAATCTCTGTTGCATTTTCTATAAATCACTCTGTGTAGTACTCAATCAACAGTATACAGAAGAAATAATGATGAAATGTTGTTAACACTAATCTATGACTAATAAATAATTGGTGGTCTTCACTTGTAAAATTCTTCATTAAATGCTACTTCTGTCATTAATTATTGTTACCTCCCAAATATACACATACTTTAGTAGAGAAATGATTTCAAAATTTGAGCAATGAATGCCTAAATAGCCTTTGATTGATTACTGTGGTTTAGGTTTTGTCTTCATCACTCAAATAAAGATCTTTGATTAAATAGTTCTAATCCGACCTTATACCACCTGGATCTACTATGTCAGAGTGGACTTCCATTCCTAAAATTACTTTATGTTATTGGGGGGATGATGTAATTCACATCCACAGCAATCCTTATAAGTGTTATTTCTCGACTTATAGAGCATTTATTTTGTACGTGTTTTTGTATTTTTCATAAGGTTTTTTTATGCATGTTGAAAGTTTATTTAACCGGTGAAAGTTTGTGTCACCAAAACCATGGCAATAGATTGAAAGTGGCGCTCAACAGTAGTTACAAATGATGATGCATTTTTTATGTTGAAAAAAAATGAGGCATGATTTAGTTTGCTTCTGCAGCAATCCTTAAGCTGTACTTGTCCCATCGGTAGTATTAAACAAACAAGAATTTTGGTAGCTGAAATATCACTTCTGTGATCTCCCAGCTATTGCCAGCTGCCAACAAAAAAATCAGTCCTTCTATGGGCCAGCAACATTTATAAAGATGTAAGTTCTGTTTTTAATATCTGCTATTTAAATGTCAAGAAAACAGTGAGTGCATGAAATTAATAAAGAAAGGTCCATGTACGGAGAATATAAAACTCTTATGACACAACTTAGCAGACACGAAAAAAGATTTTACATATATTTTTGAATCTTACCTTCTTGTTTTGATGAATTACTCAACCTGATGATGTCGAAAAAAAATGACACTAACTTTTGTACAGCAATCTCCTCAGAGGAACTCTTAGCAAATACATTAAGTAAGTGGTATTTTTATATTTATAATTTTAAAATATAAATTGTAAATAGTAATCAAAATGCAAAAATGTAGGTTTAAAAGTATATATTTTTCTTGATATTAAAATAGTGATTATCATTAACAGATTAAATAGTAACTGCAATAATGACATGACCATTGAAAGACTTTTGTGGGTATTAAATAAAGACATTACATTAAAAATAATGGTTAATTTTTTAAAAGTAATCAGAACTACAAATGAATCATATTGGTTTTCATATAAAATATTAAAATATTAAAAAGTTAAAAAAATATTCAGTATAAAAATTAAAAACAAGTATTTATGTTCAGTATAACATCATTGATTATTAAAATTTTTTAAATAGTTATATACACGCATACTAGTGCTTTCTTCATTATCTAGGTTGTTTTCATAAGTCCATGGTGAAGCTGTTGAACTACTTAGACTGTGCAAATTGTTTTCTTCTATTTGCTCCAGTTCTTTTTGAAATAGAAATTTGCATCTTTGCATTCCACCTGTCTTCTTGGAGAAAACTTTGTTTGTTTTGGCAAAAACAAGCATAAAACGATCGAGTACATCATATTCAGTTTTATTTCTTTGTTGAAGATATTGGACAACTTTATCATCATTACTGACAGAAGGTGATTTTTTTCATCTTCCACGTTTTGCAGTTCTCCCCCTCTCCCAATTTCACTATGGTCATTACTCAACACACTGAAGTAATTTGTACTGTCAACAACCACGTTATAATAGACTTCTGATAGTGGAGTAATGTTTGTTTCTCTTTTAGCCATCGTTAAAAAAGGATTAAATCTTTCCATGTGTAAAGCCCATTGCCAACTCTTGTAATTTTTTTCTCTTGGCCTGTACTTGTCTTCTTAAGTATTTAGTGTATGTGTCTAGAAGGGTTTTCCACTTTTGTTTTAAATCATCAACTAAAAATAAAAAAATGTATATAAATTTTGAAATTGGAAGCATATGTTTCGAATTGATAACTTTTTAAAATGTAATATCAGGTTATTTTTATTGTTTTTCTTTTATTGCAGATTTCTTGCAACTGGGAATTCATACAAAAATATCGCCCACAGTTACCGGACAGGATTTTCTACTGTGAGCACTATAATGAAATAAGTTTGTCAGTTGTTGTTTGCAGTTTATCATAAGAAGATTACAACACACATACATGCCTGAACCTTCCACTGAGATTTGGGAAAACGCAGCAAGAGGATTTTTCAAACATTGGCAATTTCTAAATTGCATTGGAAGTATTGATGTTAAGCATGTGACAATGAAATGTCCTGATAACAGTGGATCTACTTACTTCTGTTGTACTTCTAAGCATAGTTGGTTTGAACTACAAGTTTTTGTGTGTGGATGTTGGTGGTATTGGCAAAACAGTAATGGTGGTATTTATGACGAATCAATCAGAAGTAAGAAATTCAACAAAACCAACAAAATTTACCAGACGATCAACCTCTTCCAAATGGAATATTGCCAACACCTTTTTGCTTGATTGGAGATGAGGCTTTCTCACTGTTACTATACATCAGAGGTTCTCAAACTTATTTTGTCTACCGCCCAATTCGAGAATTAATTATTTTCTAGCGCCCCCCAAATTTTTTACTTTAATATATCTTAAGAATTACAATCGCAGTCATTATTTTAATAATTAAATTATGTGTGTCATGTGAAAATAAGACTTTCTGATGAGAGTAATTTAAAACACCATTTTGTAATATTAGAACAACTTTTATTCATGTTATTAAAATAAATATTTCAATTTGGATTTTAAAACTAATCTAATGTGAAGGATTAATCTGATGATTTGTATTAAATTGTTAATTTCAGGCTCGAATTTACTCAAAAACAGCCGTAAGTTCGGTAATCTGCAACCGATTTCTCTTATTAGTTAGCATTGTTGCCACAGCACTAAATCCACGTTCACACAAATACGATGATGGGAATGCTATCAAAAATCGTTGAACGATGGACCACAATCTAGGGTACAATTTCGGGATTGGGTTTTGTAAACAAATATCTTGGTATCCATTTTTGAATTTTATTTTTATTTCCTCGTTTATTATCAGTTCTATGAGTTTTTTTTCCAGCTGGGGTATTCCTGCTGTGTTGACATTTGAAAAAGGATCCAACACCCAGCCTGGTATTTTCAATTTTAAAATGTCCTTGAATCGTTCTGAGAAATCACTGTGGAGGTTCTCCAAATGATGGCAGTAAACAAGCAAGTCATCGTTGTTGATGTTGAAGGACATGTTGTTGATGCTGACAAATTAGGGAAATTGTGCCGATATTATTCTTGTATAGGAGCAGTTTGGCTACAAAAGCAGCAGTGACATTTTTAGTTTTAATCAAATTCAAGTCACCTTGAAGTTGGAGATTGACAACATTAAATAATTTATATAGGTCTGTCAAGTACGCAATATCATTCTTTGAAGTGATGAGGTTGTCGTGCAATTCTTTGTCTTTGTTTTCCAAGAACTCTATCACAGTCAAACAGGTTGTAAAATCGAGTCAGACAGTTACCTCTTGATAACCAACGCACTTCTGTGTGAAATAGCAATCGTTTTAAATATTAATCATTAGCAACACAAAGCTAATTAAATAATCTGTCAATTAAAGAGCTGATTCAGACTTTGTTGACTGCTTTGATGACATATTGCAGTGATTGAGAGAGACACTCACTCAAATTTCTCACAACCAAATGTTGTCTATGAATGACATAATGTACAGCGAGCACATCTTCAATTTTATTTTTTAAGTATGCTATGAAGCCTCTGTGACATCTTGTCATAGCCGGATCGCCATCCGTAGCAGCTGATAAAATATTCTTCAGTGGAATTTCTTTCTCATCACAACATTTTTCCTGTGTATTAAATATGGTTTCTCATTTTGTATCCGTCTCTTATTTTCTGGCAAATAGCAATTCCTGACATATTTTCTCATTTTTAATAAACCTCACGTACGATAACAACAATGCTTCATTGGTTGGTCAAGTGGACTCATCTAACTGAATTGAGAAGTCTTCAGATCATTGCACAAAGACTCTTCAATGTTTTCAGCCATCTCATCAATTCGTCTTTGCACGGAACTATTGCTCAAAGGAATTTTTCAGATAACTTCTGCCGCTGGTTTATGGAGCACAGTAGTTATTACTTCTTTTCTTGCCGGTAAAATTAAATCATCTCCAATAGTGTGAGGTTTACCTGTTTGAGCAATTAGCAAGGATATATTGTAGGAAGCTCGGAGTCTGTTGTCGTTTTGCTTAGAAGCCACTGAAAAAAGTGTTGACACAGTTGGCTGAGCAGCGTGCTTCTTTTCCAGGTCTTGAAAATAAGTCACATTTTTGTCTTTTTTATCTGAATGCATTTTATTAAAATGATCTTCTAGCCTTGAGGGTTTCATCACTTCATTCGAAAATGTTTTTTTGACAAAGAAGGCACAAAGGCGAAGATGGATTTGTGGGATTTTCAATAAATTTAAATAAATATATTCCGCGCTATACTGCCATTTCTTCTTTTTTGCTTACGAAACAATTTTGTCTTCAAAAATGCCGAAGTAAAGAATCGAGTATTAAAAACTTGCAAATGACACCACTCACAGTATTCTTACAGAGCAAATTAGACAACGTACGTACAGCACTTTATCTCGTCACTAAATTCACTTGTTTTTGTAATATCATCGAATGACACTGACTGAATAGATGGCGCGTGCGTTTTTATATGAGGCAGTGGGCGGGCCTAGTGCTTTCGAGAATGTTCCAGTCACTTCTCTCTTCGCATCGGAGCCTACCGCCATCTATGGTACAGCAGCAATACCTCTCCGTTTGACAACTATCTTCTAGCTACATTATATCTTCCCAAATGTTGTCCCTTTAAATTTATGAAGCTATGTAAATCATTTCCTTTAGTAATATTTTATTTTAATATTTTAATGCATATTATTTCCAATTTTATATATATTTATTAATTTATTTATTGTTTTTCAAAGTATTGTTGAACGTTTATGGTCCTAGATTGCGTTACACGAGGAAACGTGCGTTATGCGTATAGGAGCAATTAAGTTTGTGTAAAAGCAAAAAAAAATTTAAAATTAGCCATCGCCCCCCTAAACCCCTTCAAAGCCCCCCAATCTTCTCTGTGCCCTTTACCGCCTCCCTATAGACCTCCAGCGCCCACAAGGGGGCGTTATCGCCCACTTTGAGAGAGACTGCTGTACATAATGAAACCTTTCCCACAAAGGCAAGCTAGAGAAGACAGACGGACACAGAAATACAATTATAGATTGGGTAAAGCTCAAGGTGTAGTTGTAAATGCCTTTGGCATTATGTCACAAAAGTGAAGGATTTAGAGAAGACCTCTAGAAGTGAACACTGAAATAGCTAAAATAATTGTTATGGCTACTTGTGTATTACCATTGATTTTACTATATAAATAGTACTATATATCTATGTATAGTAAAATCAATGGTATTACACAATTATTTAAGAGAAACACAATCCGATGAAAATTATTATGAATGCCTTAGTGAAGAAAACTGTGACGCTCCATTAGGGAGTGCTTTTGTTAACATTAATCGTGTTTTCAAGAGTGGACCTCGCTTTGCAATGACTGTAAGAGAAAGATTTGTTAATTTTTTTTAATAGTTAAATATAATATCACAGACAGTCTATGTAATTGTTTATACTAATTATGTTTATTAAAAAGGAATTACAGTTTTTATCTTTGTAAATCTTCTTATTAAATATAAATAATAAACTGTTTACTTTCTTTACCCTGCTAAAAAGCACGAGAAACAGCTCGTGAATATAATATAATAGAATATAATTTAATGATGATTCTGTGGGCCAACAAAATAAATGAAAATAAAACAAATAGTTTCTCAGATGCTTTGTTTGCCATCTATATTTAGTAAATATTATATCTCAGCAAACAAACAAATCATACTAACGAGTATTCTGTTTAAATTATTAAAGATAGTAATAATGTTAACATATAATCTAGGTCCTAATTCTAAAACTAGTTATGGCTTTCCCAATTTAGAGTTAAAAAGTCATCAATTTTATATAGACATTGATCCAGCAGTGGACTCTTGATTTTTTTCTTTAAATTTAGAGTGGAGCAGTGATTTAATTCTATCTGGCAATGAATTATATAGTTTAGTAGAAATATATAACCAGTTTTTCTATGAGCTGCTATACTTAAACTGTTGAACTCTTAAACAATCTTTATGTCTTGTATTATAAGCATGAAAATCAGCATTGATATTAAAGAAATATAAATTTCCATGAACAAAACTTAGCAAATGGAATACATAAAGAGAGTAAAACGTTAGAATTCGGAGTTGTACAAACCAAGGTTTACAAGATGTTAATGCATGTACAGCTGGCGTCAGCTCACCTGGCACTTGGTCCTGGTGCGGCATTTTAGGCAAAGACAGTTCTGCAAACATTTCCGATGACTCACGGGGTTGAAGGCCGATGACTAACAGGGGATGGCGCTTTTATTACTAATCTGGGACATTCCTAAACACTCAGTCAGTCGCTTTGCAAGTGGAGTGTTACAGTGGGTTGTTTTCTAAATTGTTTTTAAGTGTGACTTTTTCAAGGTTTTGAAAATGGCAGAATTTAAATCCAAGGTAAAGTTTTAAATAGTCAAAGTAGGGAGATAGTATCTAGTATTTATAAATTTATGAGAGAGGAGTGTAACAGTTGTGTGAAAATACCGATGCAGAAGGCGAGAGTGCGGACCGCAGCTGCAATCGGAGTATCTCTACGAACTATTTCGCGGATCAACAAGGAACTAGACACCATAAAAGTTAGTGAAGACGAAAAAAAATCTTATTTTTAAAACCTAAAAAACCAGTAAGAGACAGAAGCCTGTTTCTGGGTTATACAATTTTGATGAATGTGTTGTTCGCAGAGTCGTTTACGATTTTTGAATAACAGAAAGAAGGCTGCCAACGGCAAAACTGTTACAAAATTCTCTAAGAGAAAAACTAAATTTTGAAGGAAGTTTTTCAAGTGCATGTAGGATTAAAAAAAAAAGGTTTGCCTGGAAAAGGACAGAAAATAACCGGAAGATCCTCATTGAAAATACAGAGATTAGGGAAAAAAGAATCATCTACCTTCAGTCAATAAAGAAATTCAGGTCAGAGGGTACACCTATAGTGTACTTGGACAGGAGTTATGTATGTTCCGATCATGTTTCAGGAAAAATGTGTCTGACGGATCCTCTAATATTTTGCATACACCAGTATCTAAAGGTGAGAGATTGATTATAGTCCATGCTAGACGGGATCCTCTAATATTTTGCATACACCAGTATCTAAAGGTGAGAGATTGATTATAGTCCATGCTAGACGGGAATAAGGGTTTGTCCCGAACGCTTTGGCTATGTGGAAGGCTGGGACCAAAACCGGAGACTATCATGACAATACAAACTATATTTTATGGGTCACTAATCAGTTGTTACCTATTCTACAGCCTAATACAGTATTGGTTATTGATAATGCAAAATACCACAACAAGCAAATCGATAAAGCTCCAACCTCCAATAGTAGAAAGGAAGAAATGACTAAGTGGCTTGCCGATTATAACATTTCCTATGAACCAACAATGTTAAAACCCCAGCTTTACAAAATGATTCTTGAAAATAAACTTCGATATGTTAAATATGTATTGGATAGTATTCTGGAAAAAGAAGGCCATAATGTCCTGCGTCTTCTTCCTTATCATCCCGATTTAAATCCAATCGAGATGATTTGGGCGGACGTTAAAAACTACATTGCGTCACATAACACAACATTCAAATTGTGTCATGTACAAAAGCTCTGTGAAGAAAAGTTTTCCATCATGTAAAAAATGTGGAAGAAGAGTATGCTGCAAAAGAGCAAGTCATTGACGAAATTTCGGAGAATTTTATAACTCATGTGGGCAGCAGCAGCGACGATGAGGGAACGAGCGAAGAATCCAGCGTTATGTCTGGTGTTGAGAAGGTGGAACAGACCGATAATACATTATAGTTTTTTATTTATTGTAAAGATATATTGTAATTTGTGTGTTACAGTACATTATATTTATATATTGTATTGTTTTATATTATGATTTTAGTAGTAAAGTATTGTAAATATAATATGTATTTTGACTTAACCAAAGCCAAGAGTCTACAATTTGTGATTTGTTATGCATAAATTTAGAGCTATATTGTAATTTGTTAATACATTATATTTATAGGTTGTATTGTTTTATATTATGATTTTAGTTGTAAAGTATTGTAAATACATGTATTTTGACTTAATCAAAGCCAAGAGTCTACAATTTGTGATTTGTTATGCATAAATTTAAAGCTATACTGTAATTTGTTTATTATATTATATTTATAGGTTGTATTGTTTTATATTATGATTTTAGTTGTAAAGTATTGTAAATACATGTATTTTGACTTAACCAAAGCCGAGAGTCTACAATTTGTGATTTGTTATGCATAAATTTAAAGCTATATTGTAATTTGTTAATACATTATATTTATAGGTTGTATTGTTTTATATTATGATTTTAGTTGTAAAGTATTGTAAATATCATATGTATTTTGACTTAATCAAAGCCAAGAGTCTACAATTTGTGATTTGTTGCGCATAAATTTAAAACTTTTAATTTGTTTATTATATTATATTTATATGCTTTATTGTTTTATATTATGATTTTAACTGTAAAGTATATTAAATGTGATATTAATTTGTTATTTTTATATAAAATCTTTAAGTTATACACAGTAATCTTTTATTTGTTGCTTTAAAATATTGTATTTTTTATGATTGTGATTATAATTGTAAATATTGTATATATTTAAAAAATAAAAAAGCCAGGGACCACCCGCTATAATAAATATTGTTTGAGTGGATATGTGTAATTTACTAGATTGTTCATTCAATATTAAAGCGGCTAATTATAAACAACTTTGCTGCTTGGTGAGTAAATTCTTCATTCATTCGGTCAAGATGGTTGTTTTTTTGAGAGTATAAAAAGTTTCATACAATTACTACTAGATCCCCAGAGAACAATTCCATATGTCAAAATACTTTGAATGTGAGCAAAGTATTCAGTTAGTAAAATATAATTATCAACTGAGTTTCTTAATCTTCTAAGCATATATAAACCTTTAGACATTTTTTTTATAAATAATCAACATGAGAATTTCAGTATAGTTTTGAATCTAACAATAGCCCTAAAAACTTTGAATTACTGTCCTCTGGAGAGTCTGAAACATTTCTATTGTAGCTAAAAGATAAATCACAGATTTTTTTTGTGTTTAGCGACAAGTTATTAGCAGCACACCAGTCCTGAAGTAATGTAAAACTAGAATTTAATTTATCATTAACTAAATATTTACTACTATTACTGACCTTCAAACCCAAGTCATCTGCAAATAAATATCCATCAATACCTACACCCCCTATACTAATAGGTAAGTCATTAAAATATATTAAATAGAATTGGCCCAAGAATTGAGCCTTGGGGCACAATTCAACTCTCCTTCCTTTAGAAAAAGACCTATCTTCAAACACAAATTGAGTTCTATTTGTTAAATAGGAAAGTACAAGCTTATCAGAATTAGGATTAAATCCGTAAAAAGAGTCTTTTACATAAAATACTATGTTGTACAGTATAAAACGCTTTAGACATATCGTAAGACCTAAAAATTACATTGTTACCTTGTTCTAGATCATTAACCACATTATGAACTAGCTTAGCTACTGCATTACATGTACTCCTGTTAGGCCTATCAGTACTGATACTGTAACATATCAGTAAATGTACTACAATTTTCAAAAGTGCTCTGATATGTTTTTGAAATAAAGATTCAAAAATATTTGACATAATAGGAACAATTGATATAGATCGATAATTGTTTTCAGCATTCCTATCACCTTTTTTGTAAACAGGTACAACCTTGATATTGTTCAATTGATGTGGGAAAACACTCTTTGATTAGACATCCATTAAAAAGATGTGTTAAAACCTCACTTATATAAATAGGAAATCTTCATAATGTTAGCAGTTAAACCAAATACATCCAAGCACTTGCTATTGTTTAAACTATTAGTAGTCTTAAACATATTTTCTATAGTAACTTGTTTAAATTGAAAATTATACTCAGGTGTAGGATATTTATGAACATAAAAATTACTATCATTAATACAATCAGGAATACTATCACTAACTTTCTTGATGCAAGACCGATTTCCGTTGTATCCGGTGTTCCTCGAGGATCTCATCTTAGACCTTTCTTATTTAGTCTCTTTATTAATGATATGAAATGAAATGAAAATTGTCTTTATTAGGCGGAGTTAGGACTATTAAGTCCTCTCTTCCACTCAACCTTATTTCCAAAAATATGTTGTTTTTTTTAATTATATGAAATATATACAGTAAATTTTACAGTTTCTTAAATATCTACTTGTATATCCTAAAACAAAAACAATAACTTATATCTAACATTTTATTGATAAAAATGGCAAAAGAACATTACTGATATTAAAATAATAAAGACATAAATTAGTATTCAGAAATGAATTATTTCTAATATCATACATTCCACACACATACAAATCACTCATGAACCACAGCCCCCGCAACCCCCACCCACCCCTACCAGCCCCGCAGAAGCCGGTCCTTTACCTCCAACCCGAAATGAGCGCGCTTATCAATGGTCCTGATGTTATCAGGGAGCAAATTCCATAAACGACAACCAGAAACAGTAAAAGAGTTGCTATAGAGAGTGGTGTAATGAATAGGCACTGATAGTAGAGAGGCTCCCTGACGTGTATTTCTGGTACTGATTTCGGAGATGAACTTGAAACGCTCGGACAAGTATTCAGGAGATCTAGTGTTTAAAATATTAAACACAAGAATAAGGATGTGGTATTCACGAAATTGTTTTAGTTTGAGCATCCCTAACTGTTTGAAGAAAGGAGAAACATGATCATTTGGACTGTTTGAAGAAACAGTTTGAAGAAAGGAGATCATGATCATATTGGCAACTGTCTGGATAGCCAATTTTTTATATTTGCAGATGACGTGAAGATTTTTACAGAAGTATCATCCAATTCTCAGCAACTGGTGCTGCAGAGTGATTTGGCGAAGATCCTAGATTGGTGTCTGTTGAATGGGATGGAACTTAATCAAAGTCAAGTCAAAGTTCTTTATTGCACATAAACATTTGAACATATTACAGAGTAATAACAAACAGGTGCATTGTCAATATATGTAATCTAAGTCAAACAATAACAATAATAATAATAGTACTTATCCTAAATATAATAATAACTAACTACTGAAACAACAGAATTTGTATAAATTGTATTTATTTAAAAATGAATTATATAGTCGTGTCTTCCAAGAATTCATCAATACTATAATATGCCCTATCAGTCAGCAAGTCCTTAATATAGTGCTTAAACTTGTTTTTGGTAAAGGATTTAAGATTTGCTGGTAATCTATTGTAAAGGCGTATTCCCATATAAAGAGGACTTTTTTCAAACAGTGCAAGATTATGTATTGGATAACTCAAGGAAGATATATTGCGTGTGTTATAAGAGTGTTGAACTGTAAATTGTTTGAAAAGGCTGTCATTTCTATGAACAAAATTTAACAATTCAAAAATATACATACTTGGTAGGGGCATTACATGTAATTTTTTTAAAAGAGGACGACAGCTAGTTCTATAACTTTCCTCTGAAATAACTCTAATTATGCTGTTGAATTCTAAATACTTTAATGAAATCAGTTGAGGTTCCCCACAGTACAATAACATACTTGAGCAAGGAATGGACATAGGCATAATACACAATTTTCAATGTATCTAATGAGACAGAATTTTTTAGAACGTTTAATGCAAATCGGAATGAGCTTAGTTTATTTACTAAAAGCTGAATGTGTTGTTTCCAATTCAAGTTTTTATCCATATTAATGCCAAGAAATTTATGGAAGTCAGTTAGATTATATTCTGTATGTTTTAATTGATTATTGATGTAATTTCGTGTTTGAAAGTGCATTATGTTAGTCTTTGTTTCATTTAATAAAAGCCCATTTGATTTAAACCATGCTTTTAGTTCAAGTAAAGTAGACTTAACAGTTTTTTCCAGTCGAATTAAACTAGGTTCACTAACTATGACACTGGTGTCGTCAGCAAATAAAATAAAATTTCTTGGAACATGCTTAGTTAAGTCATTAATATAAATTAAGAATAGTGTTGGCCCCAAAATGGAACCTTGAGGGACACCAAAAGTTACTTTAGTCCAACTAGAGTAGATTCTATTAGATTTTTTAACAAGGACTGTTCTTTGTTGTCTTCCCTCTAGGTATGATTTCATTAGAGTAAGGGCCTTATCTTGTATACCCAAATTGGACATTTTTGCTATTAATAAGTTATGGTCAACATAGTCGAAAGCCTTGGACAAGTCACAGAACAGTCCTGCGGTATGTTGATGCTTGTCCAGGGTTCCAGCAGTTCTGTTTACAAAAGATATTAAAGCTGATTCCGTGTTTTTATTTTTTCTAAAGCCAAATTGTTCATTTGCAATTAATCTGTTACTTTCAAGAAAGTTTGTAATCCTATCATGGAGTGCTTTTTCAAAGATTTTCGAAATATTACTCAACAATGAAATTGGCCTATAATTACAAATATCTGTTTTGGATCCTTTTTTAAAAATAGGTTTAACCTCTGATAATTTTAGTTTACTTGGGAATTTCCCAGAAATCATAGATTTGTTAAAGATGTGAGTCAAGATGGGGCTTATTATATATACTGAAGACTTTAGTAAAAAAGTTGAAATTCCATCCCATCCAACAGAGTTACTGTTGTTCAAATTAAGGATAATTTTTGTTGTTTCTTTAATTGTGATTGGTTGATATTCCTCTAAAACTGGGATATTATTAAGTGATTTAAGGTTCGAAATGCACATGTTGGCTTTAGGTATATTTAAAATGTTAGTTACATTTGCAAAGTGATAGTTTAATTCATCAGCAACTTTTTGGGGACTGGAAATAGTTTTATTGTTAACCTCTAAGAGCAATATTCCTTGTTTATTTTGTGGAATACATAACTCATTTTTAACCACAGACCAAGTTGCTCGGGATTTATTTTTTGATTTTTTTATGTATATATCATTGCTCATAATTTTAGCTCTTCTTATAACGGATTTGAATATTTTTTAATATTTTTTCACATATTCCTGAAAATTTACATTAAAGTTACTTTTTGCTTGTACATGTAGCAGTCTTTTTCTTTCAGATGAAATTTTAATTCACTGAGTTATCCATTTATTAGGCTTAGTTTTCTTAAGTATTTTGCTTTTAATAGGGAAAAATTCCTCCATACAACCAATAAAATTACTAAGAAAGATATTATAACAATTTTCGACAGATTCCTCTGTTGATATTTCAGAGAACACCAATTGCAACTTATTTAAGAAGGGATAAAAATTGTCTTCACTATAAAATCTTGTCTTGATCACATTTTTTGGTAGTGACTTACCATCTTGTAAGCTCGGCAGAGAGATTAACAATGCATTGTGATCTGATAAAGAAGAATTAATATTATAAATAACATTACTGCCAAAATTTGTGCTGGTCAATACATTGTCAATACAGGAAGCTGAACGAGATGTTATTCTAGTCGGCTGTCTGTTATTTATTTTATATCCAAATTCATTAACTAAATTTTGGAAAAGAAAAGAATGGTTATCATTTTTAAGAAGATCGATATTAAAATCTGAAGCAATAACAATTTTTTTGTATTTTGATTCTTTTTCAAGTTTTATTATTAGACATTTCAATTTTTGTAAAAATATTTTAGTTATGCTATAATTGGGAATTCTATACAGTGCTATCACTATACAATTTATTGACTTTATTTCAATAAAAGAACCTTCAAAAGTTAATTCTGTATTAAAACAAGCTAGATCCTCTCTTACAATAAAATCTATATCACTGTCAATCAGTATACAAGATCCTCCCCGTGATTTATTTCTAAAAAAACCATCAGCTAATTTGAATTTATCTAATTTATTTAGGAAAATATAGTTGGTTGGGTTTAAATTATGTTCATTTAGACAAATAATTTTGATATCCAGGTTACAAGTATTTAGAAAGATTTCAAGTTCATTAAATTTTTCTTTGATGCCTTGGATATTATAATGTAATAACATAGCTACATTAGTTTTTTTATAAAAAACATTATTTTGATTTAAATTTTTATAGTTGATGTTAAGAAAAAAGTTGGATTTGTTCAATGAGTTTTGAAACTTAGTTTGATTAATTTCTGCTATATATTTTTTGTTTTTTGTGCTCTGCTTCTCAAAAAATAACTCTTATAATTAGGATTGACTCTACAGTCTTTAACTATTGAAAGAAGCTTATCTCGTTTTCTTTCATCTGGTGTCTCGAATCCAGGAAAAGTAGGGTTGTCAGGTGAGACTTCAACTTCACTCAACCCATCTGTTCTCGAGTGACAGTATGTGTAAGGCCAGCCAACAGGGGTTCTAGTTGTCCTCGCTGGTGTACTCACTGCCATTTGCCCATGAAGTTCTGGTAGAGCTGTTGAAGTTGACTGCTCGTCATGTTGATGGACAAGTATATCTGCCATTAAGGTGTTTTTGGCCACATTTAAGATGTGAAGTCCAGCTTGCAGCTCCTTCCCAGAGTCCTCCATATTTGATCCCCTGCAATAATCCTGGGATATATTGTGAATACTAGTTTTCACAGATGAATTAAAGTCAATCCCAGCACTTCCTTCAGATCCTTGGTTTCCCATTTGTTTTCTTTCTTCATTATAAGTGATTTCTTCATCGATGTCTTCTATTGTTTGTTTTATTAAATTTGCAATTTCTCCATGCAAATTTGCAAATATAGTCCATGTCTTGTGTACATATGACGTGGTAGTTCGTCCAAGGCAATGTACCATACATGTTCCATACCTCTTCCTAAGATTTGGATACATTCATTTACTTCTGTCACACTGTCACATGATTCTGGCTCCAAGTGTCTCATTGGCAAACTTGCAATCACTAGATTTGTATGTTTTGTCTTTTCCATGATTTGTTTGAATTCATTTAAAAGTTTGTGTTCATTGCCAATAATTTTATTATTTGAGCCTCCCATTAAAATAACAATGTCATTTTTATTAAATTTGTCTGTAAGGTTGTCTAGATCATTGACAACCTCACACAACTTTGCATTTGGTTTAAATATGTTCAAAATGTTTTTATTTGTTGAGGAGCATTGGTTTGAAACATGTTGATAGAGATTTCTGCCATGGCTGTCGGCTAGAATTAAATTTTTTTGTTTTCCTTCAATTGTCTGGATTTTTGCCTTTATATTTTTGTTAATTGCTAATTTAGGTTTGTTTTTAGGGTTCCTGATGTTATTTTGATGATTTTCAGTGGATTCAGTTAACAAATTTTCACTCCTGCCAGTATTTTTATTTGTTAGGAAACTGTATTTATTTTCTGTATGGATAGGGATACTAGTTTGTAGAGGTTTGCTTTTACCTGTTTTTTTAGGGAATTTGAAATGTTCATTTCTAGTTTTTGTGTTTTTTTCTTGTAACTCCTCCATCTGTTGCCTAATAATTTGCATAACTTCTTGTTTAGAAGCACACTCATTTTCAAGTACATTAATTTTAATTAGCAAATGATCTTTATCACTAATCGCCTCTTGTAACTGTCTCTCAATCAAGTATAATTCTGATTTTAGTTTCTCATTGGTAACGGCTGTGTTCTTAAAGCTATTTAATAGCTCATTTAACTTGAAGTTTTCTGTTTCTAATTTATCACATTTTATTTTGTATTCTCTTACAGCCTCTTCCACATAATTTTCCAAATGGGAAATATAACTTTTAATTTTCTCATTTTCAAACTGAAATTGTTTGAGAGCTTCTGACATTTGAAGAATGTCCATTGTTTCAATGTAATATTCCTGATCAAAATCAACATTTGATATTGTTATATCTTGATCCATAATGTATTTAACTCAATTTATTAAAATTGTAGAGATTTTATAGAAAATACTGTTTCCAGTGAGATGTTACTTTGAGTTATAGTGGCAAATGGTGTTTAAGTAAACAAGTAGTCCAGGTTATATAATATTGTTCAGTGTTTTGTAGAGTTTTGACTGGCTTCTCCGGTTATTCTTGAATAAAAAGTGCTTATGGCTTGTCAGTTTATAATATATAAAAATTATAGCCCAGATTATATAATATTGTTCAGTGTTTTGTAGAGATTTGACTGGCTTCTCCGGTTATTCTGTATTGTCGAATTTATAAAAAGTGTAGACAGTTTTTTTTTTTAGTAGAGGTTGTTATAAAAGATACTGTTTTTTTATGACTTGGTTTGTCAGACTCCAAGTTGTCAATGTAGGGTTGTTGTCATAAAAAATACTGTTTTTTTTATGACTTGGTTTGTCAGGCTCCAAGTTGTCAATATAGGGTTGTTGTCATAAAAAATACTGTTTTTTATGACTTGGTTTGTCAGGCTCCAAGTTGTCGATATCGGGTTGTTATCATAAAGATACTGTTTTTTTATGACTTGGTTTGTCAGGCTCCAAGTTGTCAAAATATAATGGTTGTCATAGAGAAAAAAAAATAATAATGGCTTGGTTTAAAGGTAATCAAGTCCCATGTCAAGCCGGTGTCAAATTAGTGGGTATTGTTGATAGAGAAATGCTCAGCCTGGGAGAGGTAGGGCACAAGATTTAGGTCTGTTTGACTGATTCTGTGTCAATAGTTAATTTTTGTCAATGATTAAAATAATTTATATATAGTTGTTCAGCTTTTGATTGCAAGGTTTCCTAGTTATTATAAAAAAGATAAAATTTTACTTATCTATTTTCTTATAATCTTTTATATTATACTATGATATAACTGGTTATATTGGAGTCAGCTGAGCTTTGAAAACAATGAAGATATATGAGGAGCAGTGTCTAGGTCAGTTACAAGATGCTTACTCAGCCTGTCAGGTCAATGCTTCCGTCTAGTTGACACACTTGCTGTTTGTCACTTTGTACAGCTTGTGTTGGCAGTTGCTGTGACGTCACTGGCTAGTGAAAATTTTTTAAGAATCTTCTTAATTCATTTTTGGTTTGTTACATAAATGTAATTCATTGTATTAGCCTTCATTGATTTTAAAGTGGTCTTGATACGTATAGTTATATTCAAATATATAATTTCATTAGTGTTGCAGTTGTTAAGTGTTGGCAAGAGCAGCATTTATTCAGTGGAAATAAAGTGCTCATAGATAAATTTCTTTCTAAGTTTCTTAGTATAGTGTTACTTACAGTTGTGTTGTTCTGTGGTAAGTAGATAGAAGGTATATTGTTGGTTTAACCCACTACTTAATACTTAAGGGGAGCACTTTATTAGTTGCCCGCCCCCTAATCCCGCCAAGTGTTTTACTACAGTAGACTCCCTCTCGTTCGGCCACCTCGGGACTGAACCACCGGCCGAACTAACAAATGGCCGAACTAACCGATGTTGCTTAAGTAAGACCAGTTTCACTACTCTAAATGTACTTTAGAATGGCCTACAAGTAATAACTAAAATTATAATAAGCCTAGGTTAAGTGCTAACTTAAAACTTACCCTCAGCAGTTGGCGTAGAGTAGTTCAAATAATGACACAAAATATAAGACTTGCATAGTTATATATCAAACACAAAAAAATGAAAAACACTACACACTATAATAGTATTGGTTTATATAAACTTCACAGAATAGGTTAAAAGAAATCAGTTATTTTTCATTGGACTTTATCTTCAATAGCTTTCTTTCTAACGTATTCTCGCCATTTTCTCAAAAACATTATGTCAACTGCTGTAGAACTCGTCTGTTGCTCAATGTAGGTTGTAGCCATTTGCAGTGCTGCCATTCCCTCTGCATGACTCATTTTACACTCGTCGTCCACCTCATCGTCTCCATCTGATTGAGCAATTTCATCATCATTTAAAACTTCAATGTCCAGCTCCTTTTCAATAGTTATCCACTCCAATACATCTTGTTCTTCAATATTTTCACTATGAGGCAGTCGATTTAAATCATTTAGAATAATAGCTTCTTCGCCTGCTTCAAGTTCAATGCTAGGAGCATTAACAACACTACCTTCTCTAGCAACAACCTCCTCTATTTTCGGCCATAACTTTCTCCACGACTTTATAATCGTTGACGGTGGTATTTCATCATAGGCCTTTGCAACCATGAAAATCACATCCTTCATGTTGATTGTCTTTAACACTTGGATAAGATCTGTTTTCATTGGCCTCTAACTTATACAGAACTTCTGAAAGAAGCTTTCTTCGGTATTTTCTTTTAAAACATTCAATGACCCCTTGGTTCATTGGCTGGTGAATCCTTGTTACATTTGGGGGCAGACAGTACAGTTTTATCCCAGTCTCACCATCACATTCCACTTCATCCGGGTGAGTAGGTGCATTGTCTATAACAAGAAGTGCGTTTATAGGAAGTTTCAAACCCAACAAATGACTCTTTACTTTGGGCACGAATTGACAAATGAACCACTCTTTAAACATATAAGAGTCCACCCAAGCTGATTTTTGGGACCGGTAGTAAACTGGTAGCTTTGAAATGTTAAGGTTTTTGAATGCTCTGGGGTTTGCTGATTTACCGACGACAAAAAGTGGTAATTTAAGCGTACCTGAAGCATTAGAACAAATTGCCACCGTAATTCTTTCTTTACTAACTTTATAACCAGGAGCAGATTTTTCTGTTGATGCAGCCAATTTTTCCGCATCAAAAGTTTAAAATACAACCCGGTTTCGTCTATATTAAAAATTTGTTCCGGGCTCAGGTTATTATCGGCAATAACTTTCTCAAATTTTTTTGAAAATTCAGCTGCAGCTGCCGAGTCTGCTGATAGTTTTTCCCCGCAAACTCCAAGAAAATGAACGCCATGTCACTTTTTCCACCGTGACAGCCAACCTTCACTAGCCACAAATTCCTCTTCTTCTTGAAGTTTAGCGTGCAATATAATTGCTTTTTCTTTTAATAATGGGCCACTTATTGGTGTCCCTCTTCTATGTTCCTGCATGAACCATATCCAAAGGGCATCATTTACCAGTTCATTTTTAGGGTTTTTCAAGGTACAACGGGAAGAAAGAACTTTATCAGTTTCGATCTGTGTAAAAAAAGTCTCAATAGATTTTCTATTTCGGCGCCAGTCATTTACCGTGCTTTTACCGACCCCAAGATCAGTACAAATACTTTGGACTGATTCGCCTTTGTCTATACGCTCTAAAGCTTTCAAACGTTGTTCCATTGTTACAAAAGTACGGTTCCGTTTAGCACTCATAATTACACCACACAAAAAAAGCAGTCCACCAAGCAACACGATACAAAACAAGAACGTTTCAATGTGAAAAACATACAATATGTCCGTCTACACTAGATCAAGTACAGAAGGCAACTGACCGTTTTGTAAATTACAAATAAACATGGCCACCGTCGCGGCTCTCGTCTAGACAGTACAGTGGTGCGGGTGAGTCATACTCAGGTAGCCGGCCGAACCATCCGGAGGCCGAACCAAACGATGCCGAACGAGAGGGAGTCTACTGTATCTCTTTCTCCAGAGCTCGAAGTATTCTGCAGTTTGATTACATGCTCCCCTTAAAAGAGTTTACACAGTTCGGGATCTCTGCGTTCTTCTGAACTCATCCCTCAATTTTGGCAACCATATCAACAATATTGTCAATAATGCAGCTAGAGTGCTTGGACTCATTGGCCGTGTGAGTCGTCGGGGCTTCTCCGTGAAAACGATTAGAGCTCTCTACACTTCCCTCGTGCGTCTTGTACTTGATTATGCTAGTGACCCTATCAAGCAGGGCAAATTTCATCAATTGAATCAGTGCAGAAGCAGCTCCTACGGATGATCGGATTGAGGCTTGGCTACCAATATTTGGAGGTCGATGTGGTGGAGATGTCCCAAGTCCTGCATCTACCACTGTTGATTGCACACAGACAGCTGATGGACCTAGTGTTCCTCTTCGGGATCATCAGTTATGACATTGACTGTCCTGACATCCTCGCCATGATATATTTTCACATACCACATAATACCTGTAACCACCAGCTGTTTGCCAAATTTAATTATCGTACGAGTTATCTTTACCACAGCAAGGTGCCTCAGTTGATGAGGAATGGCAATGAAGTCTGCTCCCATTTAGAAATGTTTGGCCTATCTCTAAACGTATTCAAGAGGAATGCTCGGGCTATGATTTATGGACTCCGCCCATAATATGACTTACTATTGTTGTTATTAGCTCTATTATTTCTGTCATAGTTCGTACTTGTTATTGATTATTGTTTTGTTCTATTATCATAACGTCTATTAATTTATTGTAGTTATTAAGTCTCGTTATGATTATTATATTATAGTTATACTTATTATTGCTTTAGTGTTTTTGAACTTATTGTGTTCTGTTAGCTATTAATTGATTTTCACTCGATGATATTACTTTAAGTATTATTGTTTTTGTTATTGTTAGGTTGTTTCTGTTATTGAGTTCTTTTACAATTGTATGCACACTAACATTCCTGGCCTGTTGTTATTGATCGCTTACTATTTTTATATATTCCTTTTATGTTTGTTATTGTTTCTACATATGTATGCCATCTATTAAAAATTGTATAATGGTGTATTGCCATAAAAAATAAATAAATAAACATGATCAATAAAAAAATTGTTAAATTTATCAGGTGTTATTCCAACAGGAGTTGTAGCAGCTTTACAGTTGTTATATGCAAGCGTATTGGTGACTTGCCACAACTTTTTTGTTTTATTTGCAGCATTCTGAATCACATCATTAAAGTATGATTTTTTAGCATTTTTAATATCATATTTGTATTGTTTCTTAAATAGCTTATATCTATCCATTGATTGTTTATTATCATAAACTTTACTTAAGTTATATAACATATATCATAGTGGTCTTTGAGTTTTCGTAAATTACTATTCTACCATTTGTTATCAGGCTTAGGCCTCTTATTTGAATAACTTAAAAGTGCAAAAGCACCATTTACTGCCCATAAGAATAGACCATGATATTTCTTAAACTTATCATTATTATTTTCAATACTGTAAACATCTATCCAATTGATTTGACTAAGCCTATGTATGAACATTTGTATAATAAAATCATTTACTAATCTAACTAAATTCTTAGGCCTATTTAAATCAGACAAATGGACATCATTAATTGGCCTGGTAACATCTGTAGTGCTAATATTAATTCCAAAACAATTAAACAAGTTTTGGAGACCACATCTAAAAACATCATCAGCGCTAGTCCTAAAATTTACATTGAAATCACCACATACTAGTAGACTAAAATTTGGCTTAAATGCTAAACAACTTATATTGCACAGACATTCTAGAAAAAAAAATCAGTTATCATTTTAGGGTCTATTCACAGAGATAATAAATTTTTTTTTCTTTGATTAATTCTACAGCAGTTGCTTTACAGACCATTTCAACTGAAGCATCTCCAACTCTGGTCAATTCAAGAAAGACCAGAGTTAGTCATTACAGAACTCCCATGATATTTGTTTAGTAGGTCTGCTGTAAAAAGAAGCAAGTTTATACCTGAGCAATGCAAGTAATGAGGAATCAGCAGCCTTCATCCAATGCTCAGCAATAGTAATAACACTAACATTGTAATTTGAGCAAAGCATATTTAAATAATCTATTTTATTACAGAGACCTTGAACATTCCAAAAAAATTAATTAAAAACACACTTTTTCAAAAAAAACTCTAAGTGCTAACTCACTAGGCTTAGAGGCTAATGGCCTATAAAAAAACCAAGTCCAGACCCATCCTGGTTAGGTGTAACCGATTGCTGGTCATTGTAATAGACCATAGGAATAGGTGGTTCAGATTTTGATAGCCTATCATGTAACACCTTACATACTGTGTCATCTATCTTATCAACTACAAATAACTTACTTAGCTTAATTTAAGTGAAGACCATGATTTGTATAAAATTTAAAACCTATGTTACTAATATCACATTGGTTGCAGCTCTTGAAGTCTCATCCTCAGCAATTTTAAAAGACCAGCCACTTCGTTGTGGGCTACATCATTAGTTCCTGCCAGATAAACTATGAAATCATCTGGTCAGATTTAAATATGCCATCAAAAGAATTTTCAGGTTATCCCCAACCAAATGTAAGTCATTCTTTTTTGAGTGAGTTTCCCATTATACCTTTGGAAACTGTGCATAGAACTCTAATGAAAATGCAGTCAAAGAACTCCACTGGGTTTGATGGCTTATCCATCAAAATATTGAAGTACTGTGCACAGGAAATTTTGCATCCGTTAACAGACATTGTAAACAAGTCTCTTAGTACGGGAATTTTTCCCTGTGAATGTAAGTTAGCTATTGTTAGGCCTCTGTACAAGAAGGGTGATCCTCAGTTTATGGAAAACTACCGTCCCATTTCATTGCTTCCTGCGGTATCAAAGGTTATTGAGAAAATAGTTTGTGAATACTTGCTAAGATTTTTAGAGGGTAATGATCTTTTCTTTAAAAATCAATTTGGTTTCAGAAAAAACAAATCTACTAAATTAGCCTTAATTCACTTCATACAGAACAGTATAGATTCGATTGAAAAAGGTGAAACAGTCGTTGGTTGTTTTGTGGATTTGTCGAAAGCATTCGACTGCGTTGACGCATCGATACTTATTGAGAAAATTGCTGCAGTAGGCATCGGAGGTAATGTGTTGAAATGGATATCGTCTTATCTTTGCAATAGAAAACAAATAACATCAATTAAGCATAAAACTTCATCCAGGTCAGTAGTAAATTATTTTTCAGAGGAACTAGATGTAACAAGTGGTGTACCACAAGGGTCCATTTTAGGGCCAATTCTCTTTCTACTATATGTCAACGATATTTCACAGCACTTAGATACGGATAGTCTGGTAATGTTTGCTGATGATACCACTCTTTTCTCTAAAGGTAAAAATATTCAGGAATTGGAGATCGGCACATTCAACCTTTTGAACTCTCTGTCGCAATATTTCACTGATAATAAGCTTGCAATAAATTCTGGTAAGACTAATTTTGTCCATTTTCAAACCTCTCAGTTAAAAATTCGCAATCCTAATAATTATATTAATGTTTTTCTTGGTGAGTCTGAAATTGTTGAGTCCAATTATGCAAACTTCCTTGGAGTTACAGTGGACTCCCATTTTAGGTGGGATGAACACATTCTGCAGCTGTCTACCAAGATCGCCAAGGGTTTGTATGTGATAAGGGGATTCACATACCTAGGTAACATAAACTTATCAAAATTAATCTACTTTAGCCTAATAGAATCTCACATACAATATTCCATAGTACTCTGGGGTTCCTCGTCCCGTCAAAATCTTGAACGTATCTTTATTTTACAAAAACGAGCCATTAGAGCGTTAGCTGGCATGCCGCCACGGGCCTCCTGCCGGAATCTGTTTCGAAGCCTCAAAATTTTGACCGTCCCTGCTCTTTACATATATGAAACGATAATATATGTAAAACAAAACAATCTGATTGAAGGTCATCAACATCCTTACAATACAAGAAATAGAGGTTACAAATCTTCTCAGCAACATAGCCTAAAGTTGACAGAAACTAAACCAGAGTATGCAGGTAGAAAATTTTATCAGTCACTACCTGCACAATTCAAGGACATCGGCACATTTTCAATCTTTAAATCTAAGCTAAAACAATTTTTAATAGAAAATTGCGTGTATGGCCTTCCTGACCTTAGTCATCCTTTTTCCCTGTCCTCCCTCCAAGAAGAGTGACGACGGTGGAAACCAGAAATGACAGACTGCATGCCCTGAGTGGGTCCTACGCAGTGCCTCTACATAAGTGATAAGTAAGTAAGTGAAGGTCTATTCTTAGATGTTGTAGACAGACTGCCTTTTATTGCCTCTTCAAACTGCTGCAGGTTTAACATAACCTGATATGTTGTAAGAACATTCTTGTGACCTGCTTGCAAGTGTAGATGGAACATTCCTAACCTGGCTGTCAGAATAAAGTCATGTTTGATACAACTTCTCTTGGTAATCTAGGCTTAGGCCCAGTTAATTTGTTTATGTTTAGGCCTACACTATTATCACAACCTCTTTTGGAATATCTGGCACTACCTGAGACCGAGACTGATTCCAAACCTCTTTCATTGGAAATAGGACTGATTTCAGATTAGTAGTCCTTGAGAGATTTACATCACTAGTTTTAACTTGTTCAGATCTTACTCAAACCTCACTTTCTCTGATCTGATTGATTTTAAGGGATTTGTTCTCTACTTTTAAAATTTCAATGTCACTCTGCAACACTCTAACTATTTCGGTAAGATTTTGCAATTCTTGATGTACATATACACTGCCATTTCACCGATGTTGGCTAGTCTTCACAACCTTTACAACACCATTCGGATTCTTCGTCTGAGATGTCATCTTCACTTATTCCAGCATAACAAAAATGGCACCACTTATCACAGATATCGCATAGTATACCATTTCGAACTAATTAACAACATTTTATTAAACGCATAATATCTAATAAAACTTTACTTTTTAACGGAGCTAACCCATCTACGCTCAAACCAATCGGCGCCACCTTGTAGCTCTTATAGTCTGTATGACTGAGATCATGCAAAATTTGATAGGAATACACATTCTCCAATAGTAGTTCTGTCAAATTAGACATTTTACATCAATTACCAATCTAAAATACACTGTACAGTATGGAGTCAACTGATCCCGCGCGGGAAAACACTGCATACAGTAGTGATGGGCGGCTCACTAACGAACCTACTCATTGAGCCGGTTCACCATATGATCTGAATGAGCCGTGAGCCGAAACTAAATTTAGCCGGTTCCACTGGAGCCGAAGACGAGAGCTGAGCGGCGTGAGCGCTGGCTGAGCTGTTTTCCATCACGGCACGTGGCTTCCCTACTGATCTGTTGATCTGGTTGAGCCGAATATTGAACTGAAGGAGGAGTTGAGCTATTTATTTACGATGGGCCAGTCACTCATGGTTTCTATCACGGCTCACTATAGATCTGGTTGAACCGAATATTGAGCTGAAGGAGGAAAGTACTCAAACAAAGCATTGTTCTACTAATTAAAAACATTTCTTACTTGTCATTACCAAGTAAATGATTAAACATCAGATCACACACTATAAAATTAGCATTTTGCACGCACACGCTCACACATGGTTTGTTGTCAGCTACCATTTATTAATTTTTTAAAAGCTGTGAGATATATATATATCTTAAAACCACTTTTATAAAACCACCAGGTCGGCACTGGTGGCGCAGTGCTGTAACTCAGCTACATGGGGACAAAGTGTTTGTGAGATTGTAGGCGATAGGTTGGATGCTTGGTCCTCTTAATACTGACATGGCGTCCGCTTGATGGTTGCTATCGGCGTGGACACTACTAGAGAAGTCTGGGGTGTCCAGGTTGGGTGGTAATCATTGTGCGGATTTTGTGTGGGGGAGAGAACTGAGTATCAGGCTTGTCAATTAGCTGAAAATCAGACCAGCACTACGTGGTTCAGATTCCACGTAAAGCTGTAGGTCCCTTAGTTGCCCTGGCTGTTGGGCTATTAAGAAATTGCCCTTTCTGAGGAACAGTTGAACTCAGATAGTAACCAGACTACACTCATCCTACACTCATTTAACCATTCATATTCGCCTTAAAATACCAACAACGTTGTGTCGGCGTCTCATATGTAAGAATAAGAATAAGATACCGATGAATAATAATAAAACCATTAACATTCGGAGAAATCATTTCCCATTGGTATCATCATGTTCTATCACGATACACAAATCTCAAGGTGGGACTTTCGATGAGATTGTCTATGAATACGACAAAAGCCACTCCATAGAATTGGTGTATGTTGCCTTATCGAGAGTGACGAGTATTAATGGTCTATATATTACTACAAAAGATGACACCATGACTTTCCACCATGGCAGAAAAAAATATTCAGGTACAACAGATATACAAAGAGAATTTCAAAGATTATCACTGAATAGACTACCAACAATTATTGAGTCTTTAGGAAGTTTTATTTCTAATAGCAGAGGAATAAGTTTCTATTCAATAAACAGCCAAAGTCTCATTGCACATGCGCTCGATCTGAATGACAGCGTATTTAAAAATTGTACAATAGTTATACTATCGGAAACACCTGTAAGAGATGGACAAAACATCGACATTCCGAACTTTCATTGCGTAGCAAATTATAAACGGGATAATGTTAGTGCGGGGGGAGTAGCAATTTATCACAATGAATGTGACCGTACTTAATATAGTCACTTCTCACATGGATGTTCATTCAAGGGCATCAGAATCTCTTGTTGCAGCACAGTCTGCTATTGGAGAAATTTGTATCAGTAAATGCGTTCCACAAAGTGGTCGAGAATTCGTAGTTGTGGCAATATACATCTCCCCTGATAAAACTGTGAACCAAATCATAAAGTTTATTCATCAAAACTTATTAATTTATACTGCAGAAGGTCAGGCCCCCCACATCATTCCGTGGGCCCCGTTGCTAAAAGTCTTGATGGGCCCCCCCTTTAACTAACAAAAAATAAAAAATTTCTATGAGTATATTATGGCTAGGATAATGCGTACTGAATATGTATTGGCATTTGTATTAGTACCTTATCTGTGTTCTGGACATTCTGGTACGTTGAGAACACATTAACACATTATAATTTTCTCATTGAGATATTTAAAAGCAGAAGATACAAAATTTGGGGAAAAATGAAGTAGGCAAGGCAAATACATTTTTATGAAAATCTTTATTAAAGGAAAATCTAATGTATTTCACAAAAATTAGTCTTATGTATAGCTTAATAAAATAAACTTAGATTCAACGCTAAGAATTATGTTGGCTTAAACAAAAATATAGGTTATATGTTGCATTGTAAACATTGTAGTTTCTGAGTTCTGATAGTTCATTGAGAGATTGGAATCTACATTTTTCTAGCTTTCATCATTGAGAAGTTTGCGATTACATCACTGAAGTGAAGGCTTGATGCAAGACGGTGTTCGATAGCTAACACTCCAAGTGAATTAAGGCGTTCTTGAGCCACTGATGCGCGTTGCCATGTCTTCAATACATTGCCCATCTTACTAAATGCTCTTTCTGCAGATGCAACAGAAACTGGTATCGTACAAAAGATTCTTAATGCAATACACACGTTTATGAATATTAGTTCTAACTGTTTGGCATGGATTGCATTTAATAACTCTAATGGGTTACTTGACATGTTTTTTCGTTCAATTTGAAACACAGAGTTGAATATATGTTTCAGATGAATAATTTCATCTGAAAACTTTTCTGATAGATCGTTCTTATAAGTTTTAACTAAGTTCTCAGCCTTGTTCCTTAACTCACTGTCTTCCATCGTACTGAATTGAAGAACAGGGCTGAAGAGTTCAGTTAGGTCATTTGTAGCTTCAAATCTTGTATTGAGATCAGACAAAATACGATCCAAGACTCTATACACAATACTAGTTTTGAAATGGTTTCCTTCTTCTTCAATATTTGTTTCCAATTTAGGGCCACCTCTTGATTTTGAAAACGTAGATGGTATGTTGATGGATTCTGCCACTAAACGTGACTCACTGATTATGTCTTCCCACGAATTTCTCAGTCGTTGCATGTCTTCCTTCAGATCATTCATCAGTTTCACTGCAATGTCCAGAGAGATACTCTGCGACTGAATTATTACACTCTTTTCATTGATGCAACCCAATACTTTGTACCAAAATACTGTCATGCAAAGGCCTTGAAAAGAAGAAAAGTATTTTTTAAGACCCATTACTTTATTGTATGCTTTTGGTTCCAGGCTTGATTTCAACTCAGTTAATACTCGTTCTAAGGCCTTCAATATCCTGGGTAGTGTTTTGTAACAGGAACAATGGCTTCGAATCTTTCGTACCACCTTGTCTGTGATTGTTTTTTTTAGCGAAAGCGACATTTCTGAAGTCAAAATATCCCATCTTGTAGGAATATGGGCGAAAAAAGAATACATTGTTTCCAAGTTTCCAAAGAAAGCCATAATTTCGGGGCATGTTTGAACTGCATTAACTCCTATTCTGTTTAAGGAGTGAGCTCCACATGGTGAGTAAAATGCCACATCGTTTTTCTCTAACAGTCTTGCTTTTACTCCTTTTACCTTTCCACACATGTTAGATCCACCGTCATACGCTTGAGCCCTGCAGTCCTCAAGAGGGATGTTATTTTCGGCTGAGACAGTTAAAATTTCATTAGTAATATCTTCTCCACTTTTTCCATTACAGTTGACAAATTTCACAAACCTTTCTTTTATTTCATATTGCTTTGAGTCTTTACTTTGAATGACATATCTCAAAATAAATACGTTTTGTTCAAGATGGGATACATCAGGAGTTGCATCAACAATCAGCCCATAATAAATAGATTCTTGCCTTTCTTCAAGTATAAATTTTAAAAATTTTTCACCGCAAAGTGAAATAAACTCATTTTGACTTTTCCAAGATAAGTAATGGGCTTGTCCTTTCATGTTTTTTCCTTGCAATTGTAGAGTTTTAATCTTAGCCAAGTGCTCCCTAGTGATTTCATCGTATTTTACAATTAACTCCAAAATCCCCAGAAAATGTCCATTGTTTGCATCGCCAATTGATACATTATCTCCTTGGAAAGGCAACCCCCTTGACGCTTTAAAGAGTGTCACGTCTAAAATCCGTTGTAAAATTGCTTTCCACTTTTCTGCTTCGTTTAAAATTTGTTTTTGAAGACCACTGTCAATACCTTTTGAACTAATTGATTGTTGGAGGGATTTCCATTGACAATAAGACTTACGATGGTCATTGCTATTTTCATGTTCGGGAAGTTTGTTATACAACATTTTCCACGGAAATTGAGCAGGTGAAAATCCTACGTTTCCTAATTTGCTTCTTTTTTGGCAATTAGAAAAAAGAGTGCAGGCAATGCAATGAAGTGTCTGTTTTGAAGAGCTCCAAATTAACCAGTCCCTAGGGTACTTTTCTCGATTGTTTATAGATTTAGTGTTTAGAAGATAGTTAGGAAACTGTTTTCCTGTTTTGTCTTTAGGGAATGTCTTAGCTTGACTACATAATTCTTCAAATGCTATATTGTTTTGAGAGACAATGTTCTGGCGATTAATATCACTTATAATTACCGGCCATGTGCCTGGGTCGGTAAAATCTATAATTGATTTATCATTGATAGAACTCTCGTCATTTGAAATGTCGTTTTCATTATTGCTACTTGTATTGATTGAATCTACATGTCCTACCTGCTGCACATCAGAGGAAGTCTTGCCTGTATTGTCATCAGTTTCAAACATTAATTCACTGGACACAGATACACTATCATCAGTAGCTTTAGAAGTAGATAAACTGTCACTTCTAACACTTGCATCATCATCACCACAATGAGAACGGCTATCAGTATCGTCATTCTTTTTAAAAAACTTTGTAATGTTCTGCCGGCCCAAAGCCCCTTTTGCATCTTTTATGGCTTTTAACTTCCGTTTTTGCACCCCGGATTTGTGCTTGAAATTACTTGTAGACATAATGATTAATGATGTAGAAAAGAAACTATTACATGTTTAACACAAATAATTATATGGTACACAAACTGTCATGCGGCAGAAACACACTACTGTAATCAGTACTAAGCACCTCTTAGGATCAACAACACTGACATGACTGGTGGCTGGAAATGGTGTGGACGGTGGACGGGTGGAGTGGTGCAAGTGAGGGTAGGGAGAGGAGAGGGGTGCACTAAAAATAGCAACACCATTGACCTTGAGCCGATTCACAGAGGGCTGGCCCGGCGCCGGCGGGTAGTGTTCTGCGCATGCACAACTCGGGCTGTGTCACAACAAGGTGTCATGTGTTGCTACTTACGTCAGCTGGTTGTAGTTTGGTTAGCCTACTCACTGTTGTTGTAGATTCAGACACAGTTCGTTCGCAACGCACTGCATATCCAATTCCAATTAACCAGTTTATATTACTCTGATAAAATATTTCATTGATACACATAAATGTAGTCCTATTGATTTAATTATTGTTTTCTTTCTATGACTTATTAAAAATTCCCTAATTTTAAAATTTTTCTCCCGTTCTTATCGGTCCACGGGCCCCCTTGGCCCACGGGCCCTGTTGCCGTAGCAACGGTAGCACCGGCCATGTGGGGGCCCTGCAGAAGGTTCCGCATTGCTCGGTTAAAATTTTCATGAAATCCCAATGATAATGAGCGGCGATTTCAACATAAATTTTTCCGATGAAAAAACAGGGCCATTGATACATTTCCTAAAAGACAAGCTAGACTTGGTAATGTCGAATGATAAGAACCAAAGTACGACCAGATACGGAACGACCATCGATGCTGTATTTAGTAGATATCTTGAGAAGTTTGAATCTAGAATACTTGTTAGTTACTTTAGTTATCATAAACCGATTGTGTCTTTCTTGGAATACAGTACGATTTCTAATGAGGAACCAGAAAATAACCAAGATGAAAGAATGTTTATAGAAGAAATTACTTATAATATATAGGTGTATAGTATAATGATGAAGCTACTATATTGAAGATAAATATATTGAATAACAGAGAAAAATGTCTTATATTTCATTTATATGTCCTGCCTATCTGTGGGTGTGAGTGGGTGTGTGCGAACGGCCAAAGAAGTATAACTTCCCCCGTCTGGTCCGACGCAGACAATGTTTTTTTGTTTCTTGCGATTTAGTAACATACATTTACCTATAATTTGAGGGGTCATATGGGAGGCTATCATGAAAAAGCGGTTTTAAAATCGTTAACCATCTATAATTTTATTTAACGTGTTCATATTATTTTATGAATAACACGCAAAACAGTAGATGGATTTAGTTATATCGTGCTATTACAGTGTATAATTCATACAATCGCTTGTATCATCATATCTTGGGATCATGATGATATGTAGAACACGTAACGACATGGTAACGTCAGTGTGTGACTCATTCAATACCACTTATTACGGGTGACGCATAGCTCATCAAGTTACTGTTGACTTGTCATCTGATGTGGTGTCACATCTATTTAAAATCACATTATCTAGCAATTGTGGACAGTAAGAACTTTAATTGGATTTATGGTTTTTATATATAGCGATGGATCACTTACGATTTAAAGCTGAATACACGTTAACAACTCTGTAAACTGTTTATGATTTAGGTGTACTGTATTTATTTACCAGCGCCATGCCCAGTTAGTTGGGAGGCATGATGGATTTTTAGGGAAACTAATTGGTTGTTGGCCTTCCGAGTCACTCACTATAGAATAAGGTCGAAATAAGAAGATTAACAAGGTTGAATTATGTATGGAATAAATTGAACTGAATTTGTAATGATAAGATAAGATTTTATTCAGCCAAAGATATTTTGTATAAATACATAGGCACGTCAATGTACATTATTATGAGCTTAATTAAAATTATCAGCGGTCCATATTCCTTCTGTATACTCTGTGACAGAAGGATGCTCAATGATGATCAATAATGTTAACTAACGAGACAATAGATAAATTAATAATGTTCTAGTTTGACCTATCATGTGAATGCAATTAAAGCTCAAATTAAGTAAAGTGTCTGGAGATGGTATATAAAAAAATAACTAGATGTTTGATTAAAACACGCGAACGAAGTAGAATATTTGTACGTCAAGTGTTGTCCAGTGTATTGGAGGAGACGGGTGGTATCGAGTGGGGTACACGGGTGGGGTGTGCAGCACTGAGCGATCGATTCACTCCAGTGGAGGAGCTGGGCAGGGCAGTATGTCGGCCAACAGTAGTGTGAGTGGCAGTAGTGAAGAGGGCTCCGAGTGTCCAGTCACTGAGGACTGGGTAGCGGCCGTACTGTCGGCACACCACGACAGACCCGTCCAGGTCACCGCCCTTACGGTTCGCCCTGGCTGTGACCAAGGGGAGAGTGTCCTTAGCGACATCCTGGCCGTTAACGTCGACTACACCCTTGAGCATCCCACACAGCTCAGCCTCATCGTAAAACTCCTACCCCAGGACCCCTTCTCTCGGTATTTCGTCACTGAAGCTCAATTCGACCTACGAGAAATAAAGTTTTACACAAAGGTGAGCGTATTTTTCCCTCCCTCACAGGACTTTTTATCTCTTGAAGACTTTTACAAATTGCATTACAAATTGCATATCGTGGACGAAAAAGAACTCTTTTGACCGAAGTTAAAATGCTTGTTTATTGGGAATAACCGTTCTTGTTATTTTGAGATTTGTAATAAATTCTATAAATAGTAACATTAATCTACATGGCTAGAAACACGATATTCACTGATCCAGAGTCAATTACCGTACTTTGCGCCCTCTAAAAGTAGACTTACAGATTTTTCTAGACTATGAAACTTTGTTATGTAGGAGAACAAACTGTTTTCAATCGGAAAGTTAACAAATTAGTTTTAAATCATGCATAGCCAGATCATAGGACATGGCGAGAAACACAATATTTTATTAATTAAAAGTCAAATACAGTAATTTGTGCCCTCTAAAAGTACACTCACAGATTTCTCTAGATTTTTGACACTTTTATCTAAGAGAAAAAACTGATTTTAATTGAAAAATTTACAATTTAATTTGACCAAATGCATAGCTAGTTCATAGAACATGGCTAAATATGGCGAGAAATCCGATATTTCAATGATTTAGAGTCAACTACAGTAATTTGTGCTTCTAAAAGTAGACTTACAGATTTGTCTAGAATTAGAAACTCTTTTATCTAAGAGAACAAACTGATTTCAATCGAAAAATTTTAAATTTAATCCAACAACTGGCAACTAAAACCCCTCTATTGGCAAGCCATTTTAGGATCTTTTGCAAGGATATTTTCAAAAGGGCATTAAAAATAGTAAATTTAATATATTTTGATATTGCTATACATAATATTTTTTTAATTCTGCATTTTATGATAAAGTAGGATTTTCATAAATTTAATTTTTTTAATTTTTTTTGTTAAATATTTTGAAAAAAAAAAAATCTTTCTTATATTTGGGGGGGGGGAGGACCATACCAAGAAAATAAGTAAAAATGTAATAAATCAAAATTCCAAAATATACAAATTGGCAGAAATGTTATCTAGTTTCATAAAATATAATTACATTATTAGATATGTTTATAAATAAAATTTGTATCACCCTAAAAGCACAATAGCGCAAGAAGTATTTCCTCATCAGAGAGGGACAAGGAATCGCCATGATATGAAATGTTACTCTCTGAATCAGATTATACTGGGATTCACTCTGTAATAAATCTCTTATATTGATTGAACTGTCTAAAAAATCCCCATCTATTTTCAAATTTATTTAGAAAGTCCAATATTTAAAAATAAAATATATACTATGTTCTAAAATATTCACATCATATGACTGAACAGCTTACTACTAATTACATAACTAAAGATATGTTATTTGACATAAACACTCAATGTGCACATCACCAATATAATATATTAAAAAAATGTATTGTTATTAGACTAAAAAAACATTCAAAAACCGTGTTATTTGACAGCACAAACAACAAAAGATAACAAGACGCTGACGCCAACACAACGCAGCGGTAACGGCGAAACTGATATGTCGATAGATTGGTTTATCTAATATCGAACGATACCAATATATCGCAGATAAAACATTATCGTTACCATAGAAACTGGTTTATTTGCGGTCACCAGTAGTTGAGAGTGATAAACCGTTGAAAAATCGACGCTCACTGGTACTTGGGTTAATATATACATACATATATATAAATGTATGTATGTATATATATATATATATATATATATATATATATATACATAAAAGTTACGCCGTTACCGCTGCGTTGTGTTGGCGTCAGCGTCTTGTTATCTTTTGTTGTTTGTGCTGTCAAATAACACGGTTTTTGAATGTTTTTTTAGTCTAATAACAATACATTTTTTTAATATATTATATTGGTGATGTGCACATTGAGTGTTTATGTCAAATAACATATCTTTAGTTATGTAATTAGTAAGCTGTTCAGTCATATATATATATATAAAACATTTACCACTCATCACTATTTATCCAAAACTATACGTCCAATTGATTTTAAATTTTGTACATAGGTTTTTCTTGGCACCTAGAGGCTCACTAAGAGAGCATTTTCCTCTCCGTCCGCTGGCATCCGAAATTCCCATGGTATTCTTATGGAGCTATATTAATTGATTGATTTATTTGATTAACAGCTGTTAAATAAAGACAAATTGAATAAATTTTGTGGTAGACTAAACTTTTAAAATTAAAAATAATTAAGTACAGTAATAAATTAACATAATATCAGCTGTTCCAATTGGACATAGATTAATTAATTGTTTTTTTCAAAGTATTTAGTTTGATTTATTTTATCATTTTAGTTATTTTTGAATGTTCTTGAATTTGTTAGTTTTTACTTATATTTTGATACTTATACTTATATACTTATACTTCAAACTCAATATTATGACCTGCGAAGCGGGCGGGTTTAGCTAGTCTATACCTATAAAAGGCAAATATCACTGACTCATTCACTCATCGCTGTAAAAAAAGTACTAAGCCTATGAGGCTGAAATTTTGTAGAGTCAAAGGTTTTTTGTTGTAGATGTGCAATAAGAAGGGATTTTGAAAAATTCTTAGTAAATCAAATTGCCTTTTTAGTGCCAAAGATTTTAAATGCCAAAAACAGCGTTTCTATAACTGGACTGTAGCGGCTAAATGAACAGTTCTACAGCAAAACTAACACCAATTTCTGCATCTGATCTGAGACAATCTAGAACTTTGCCCTATGACTTTTTGCTCTATATCACCTCCTTCATCCTTAGGTAGAACTAGATTTTCAATTTGTGCGTGTAAATCAAATTGGTTAATTTACGGCTTCCAAGAGTAGACTTACAGATGTTTCTAGACTGTGAAACTTTGTTATTTAGGAGAACCAGCTGTTTTCATCAGAAAATTAACAATTTAGTTTTAATGCATGCATAGCCAGATCAGAGAACATGGCTAAAAATGGCTAGAAACACGATATTCACTGATTCAGAGTCAATTACTGTTCTTTGCGCCCTCTAAAAGTAGACTTACAGATTTTTCTAGACTATGAAACCTTGTTATTTAGGAGAACAAGCTATTTTCAATCGCAAAATTAACAAATTAGTATAATCATGCATAGCCAGATCATAGGCCATGGCTAAACATGGCGAAAAACACAATATTTGATTGATTCAGAGTCAAATATAGTACTTTGTGCCCTCTAAAAATATACTTACAGATTTCTCTAGACTTTGAAACTTTTATCTAAGAGAACAAACTGATTTTAATTGGAAAATTTACAATTTAATTTGACCAGAGCATGTTTATTTGGTACATTATACAATATCGTCTACCAAATTGGAAAAGTGATTTGATAGACTTTAAAATAAAATACTATATTTTCATCAACATTTTTAGGAGAGTTAATCCTTGTAGAATAAATGACATTTAAAGAAACCAAGATCCAGTGGCCTTGGTGTTAAAATACATAACTTTTAAAAACTATTTTCTAAACAATAAATTTACTATTGGTTGGTTCCATTTTTTTCGATTCCGGTTTTTACTAAAATCGGATCTCGGTTCTGAGTACTTTTTGACTGTCTCAGAAAACTTTCTAATACCTTTGCAGTGAATCAACAAGTAATGGTAATGTGAATTCAGTCAATAAAAACAGTGTATAGTACTTTTAGGATTTCCTCAATATGAATCGTAATAGACCCTATCAATATATAAAATGACATATTTCCAAAAGCTTGACAAATGATACAATTTTTTTATTTTCAGGGTAAGATTCTTTACATTTTTCCACAAAGAAAATATTAAATTAAAAAAAATTATACAATTTTGCTAAATGGAATTTAATGCTCAAATTAGTATACAACACTACAGAATTAATTTACCTGGAGGAAATAACAACATTTATATAACTAGAAAAAATTCTACAATAATTAGCCCTTTTTCCTGGTATAGTAATAACATTTTCAAAACACAAATCACAACACAGATGATTGAAATGGTCACAACTTAATTTAATGGGTTGGCATGTTACTTTTTACCTTTGTACAGTACAATTTTTATAACCGTAGACTTGGCTGTGCATTAATAATCTAAACAAATTAATGCAGTTTGAAGAGTCATTCCTACACCGAGTTACCTAATTTGAGCTAATGTTTTTAATACACCCTATACAATGATACTCTTCCTCGCCCCTCGCCTATGGCTGCTTCCGGAGCCTGAGTCTACCATTACAAAAATTGAACTGTACAAATTCTTTACTGGTTGCTCTAAGCTGGTATCTCAGTATGTCAATACTATGTTAGATATTTAAATTTTATTAAAAATACAATCCTAACTTAAGCAGTTTGATCTTCTACTTTCAGTGGTAGAATCATGGTAGGTATCATGAATATTAGAGATACCTTGAAAGCCATGCATTAAATCCAACTGTAACAAATCCTCACATATAAATGGGGGTTTCAACACTGATTGAATTTGTAGCCCTAATAACAAATATTAATATTTGTATATTTTTTCAAAGTTAGTTTACATATTTTATAAAGGGAATGGCTTTCTGCAAACACATGCTACTGATGACTTATTAAGGAAAACATTTTCAATAATTTATCATCATTAATACAAAAATAACCAAGAAAGAGGCGAATATAAGGGGGAAATAAGTGGTGAAGGAGATCAGTTTTTGTTAGTTATTACAAAAACCATTAAGGATTATTTGAAGATCAAATGAGGTTTGATTAAATGATTTATTAATGGTCCAATGAAGGGTTACTAAAGGACCTACAGCATGGAATTCAAACCGTATTGTATTGGCCTGACTTTCAGCAAACTGAAAAGACTCAACTGTGGCTTAAGTTGGTGCAGCCGGCTTTAGGACAACTGAATTCCGCTACGCAGTACTGGCTGTAACTCTAGACGATGAGATACTACTACACACACTCGACCCTTGGTGTGGTGTAGGTATAAGAGTAACTTCTTTGGATGGGTTGCGTATAATAGTAGGAAGTCGTTGAAGAGTGATCCTGAAGATCGCTGTGTCCCGCTCTACGTGTGCATAGTGAGTTGATTGTGATATGACATGGGGGTAAAAGCACAATTACCAATTGAGTATACTAAGTTAAACGATTTTGTAAATCGTGGGATATTAAAGAGCATAAGATGCCCTACATGTTGTTGTATTTATTGTCATATTAAAATAAAAACAAACATATAACATTAATTATTTAAAATAAAATTAGGTAATTTATAGAAAATTACATCATTTCAAATAAACATTGATCAATATCAGTCCTGTGAGGGTCTGTTTTTCAAATTTGGTAATAAACAGGGTAATAGTTTCATAATGGTTACTGAGCCAAGAAAGACTACATTTGTATCTTTGGGGTGATGTATTTATAATTATTAAGATATTTTTAATGAAAGTACTACTTGAAAGGTGTTTAATGGCTGATGTAAAGGCGTTGCAACAAAAAGATAAAAAAAAAAAAAATGTTTGACCGAACAACCTTAACCAAATACGGACTGTAGATAACTCCTGTAGTGTCAACGCAAATGGCAACTAATGAGTGATTGAAGACTGAAAACAGTATCTTTCATCAACAATCACCAAAAAAACACTTCTCCAGTAGTGTCAACAACGCAAATGAAAAACCAATGAGTAGGCTGAGGAGTGAAAACAGAATCTATCATCAACAATCACAAAAAACCACTTCTCCAGTAGTGCCAACGCGGCAAATGACAACCAATGAGTAGACTGAGGAGTGAAAATAGAATCTGCCACCAACAATCACCAAAACACTCCTCAAGTAGTGTAAACGCCAATGGCACCTAACAAGTAAACTGTAAACTGGGACCAGAACCAACAATTATCAAAACGCTCCTCTAGCAGTCAACACCAATGGCAACCAATGAGTAGACTTGAGGACTGAGAACAAATCTGCCACCAACAATCGCCAAAACACTTCTTCAGTAATGTCAACACTAATGGTAACTAATGAGTATACTGAAAACCAGGACTAGAATCTGTCATCAATAATTACCAAAATGCTCCTCCAGCAGTGTCAAAGCCCATGGCAACTAATGGTTACACAGATGGCAACCAATGAGTAGACTTGAGGACTGAGAACTAATCTGCCACCAACAATCGCCAAAACACTTCTTCAGTAATGTCAACACTAATGGTAACTAATGAGTATACTGAAAACCAGGACTATAATCTGTCATTAATAATTACCAAAATGCTCCTCCAGCAGTGTCAAAGCCCATGGCAACTAATGGTTACACAGCTGGCAACCAATGAGTAGACTTGAGGACTGAGAACAAATCTGCCACCAACAATCGCCAAAACACTTCTTCAGTAATGTCAGCACTAATGGTAACTAATGAGTATACTGAAAACCAGGACTAGAATCTGTCATCAATAATTACCAAAATGCTCCTCCAGCAGTGTCAAGCCCATGGCAACTAATGGTTACACAGCTGATCGATTAATTAAAAAATCGGTAAAATAACTCCATTAGATTACCATTGAAACTTTCAAGACAGAGAGGAAGAGCCATACAGCTGGATGTGAATAAAACAATCCTTAAAGACCTTTTCTGGAAAAAGAAAAACTTCTCAGTCTCATGATGATCGTATGAATGGGGTAGTATTGTACATATAAGAACGTGCAGACAGAGAGAGACACATGCATTCGCTTATCTAGGAAGAGTCCACCATAGTTAATAACAATAACTACACTCTACACTCGTTCATCTACACTCATCACACTCCTTTACTCATATCTTGACGATTGGCGTCTTACTAATGAATAATAACAACGAACCTATATTTATAGATCAAACAAAACGTCCACTGAATCAATCAAACTTACTTTCTCTTTAAGAAATATTTTCAATCTTCTCAAATTAAACATCTTATTTATATTTGAACAGATGTTACTTTACCATTAATTTAAATTTCTCCATGTTATTCTTATGGCAAATAAACATAATTCTAGGGATTCCCATGCCTTTCAGGGCACAAATATCTTATTGCACAACTACGAATAGGGGTAAATTGTTTGACACTTCAATCGTTAAACTCAAGATCAAGAAATAAGAGAGGAGTTACACATACATGAAGAACTGCTTCACGTATATTATATATAAGAATCTACATTAAGAACATCATTAAACATGGAAATGTAGTATGTCCTTTAAAACAACATATTTAGAACTAAACTGATTGATGGGACAAAATAGTTTCTTGAACACAGAATTGTTTATGACCAGAATATTTTTTAACAGAAAAACATGATTACACTAAAGTTGAAAACATAATATCTTACATTTAACCTATAAAAATTTACATGGCAATGTTATAGTTATTTATTAACCAGTTTACATTTTGCACTTTCTTCACCTGGCATTAAATTTTAGAAACAATTTTTAGGTCTCAAAATTATGGATTAAAAACACAAACTTTGAGTTATTTGTCATAAATCTTCATACAAGAAAACAACGATTTGCACATTTGAACTTATATTTAATTTATATATGCATTAAATTCATGTTCAAATCAGGTACATCTGTTGCATTGCACACCTGGATTTAATGAAAATATTATAAGCAATTACTACCTTGTAGTTGGTAATTGACATTTAAATAATTTAACACTATTTTTCAATTACAGGTAGCCCCAGACCTGAGAAAAATTCAGAAAGAGTTAATACCAGAAGGTTGTGAAGAAATAGTCCTTCCGATTCCAGAATGCTTCCATGCCCGTTACAATACTGACAGTGATTCAGTGGCACAGTCCGTCCTAGTCCTGGAAAACCTCAAAGTGAAAGGGTACTCAAGTTGTGAATTTTCAAAGGGTCTGAGCCTGCAGCAAGCCCAGTCTGCGCTAGAAGCAATTGCTCGGATCCACTCCCTGTCACTGGTACTAAAAGTAAAACAAAAGGTAGCTCTAGATGAAAAGTACCCTTTCCTATTTCAAACGGCACGAGCTTCAGATTCCTACCAACAACTAGTGGAGCGAGGACTCCCTCAGTTGGCACATTTTCTAAAAAGGCGACCGGGACTGGAGCCTGTTCTAGAATGTCTTTCCTCCTTAACACCAAATACCAAGGATATCATTGCAGCACTCTTGGCACCTGAGGAGCCTCTCTGCCTCATCACTCACACAGACTTCTGGTGCAATAACCTGTTATTCCGGGAGGATGGAGAATGTGCAGTGTTGGACTGGCAGATGGTTACCTATAGTAGGCCGACCAATGATGTAGCCTTGCTTCTAGTTAGCTCGCTGCCCACAGAGCTACGCCGCAGTCATACGGAAAACCTCCTAGACGTCTACTGGGAAGCTCTCACATCCCATTCTGCTCGACTTCAACTGGACATCACAGCAGAACTCGCCTATGACCGACAAAGTTTATCCAAAGATTTCCGACGCTCGCTGCTTCTTGCTTTGTTGCTGTGTATTGGTTCTGTTGATGTTGCTCTAGGAGACCCTTTTACCGAACAACGACTTTTAGACGTGCTTCATGACCTCCATACCGATGGTATTCTCTCCACTGACGTCCTTGACCAGTAAAATGTGCCAAATTCAGTGTGCCACTAAATGTGTACTGAGTGACCAGTGCCATCTGGGATCATCTGCAGGCTGTGTTATATAATGTCCTAGCGTTCAAATATTTATGTTATAATAAGACTATTATTATTACATTACTGTGTAATGTAAGATGCTATTACTGTGGTAAGATTTAATTATAATATAAGATATATCAATTATTTGAATTCACAATTTATTGTTCCCTCCTCTAAGTTAGTTCAAATCTAAGAATATTCCAAATTACACGAGGAAAAACTGTATTAGCAGCATTAGGAAAAAAGATGTACAGCTTAAAATAATATGAGCCTTTAACATCTAGTGCTTATAAACATTAATCGTATAAATTGTACATTTACGGGCAGAAAGAATCGCCAGATCTGGTGTATATGAAAACTAGCCAAAAAAAAAGAAACTTAGCTTCACTTATTGGGGGTTCCCGGTGACTTGTAAGACTGCTGTGCTGGGTTGTTTTGTTCGGAAAACAGTTCAATTCAGTTCAATATTGCTTTTAAATGTTAAAGTTGTAGGGAATTGAATGCTTAACATGAATGTAAATAGTAAGACAGTCTAAAAAATGAAAATGTAAAAAATAAACTTTTTCTGTATATTCTAATGTCAAGAAGCATTTATAGATTTCATAAAAACCTAAATTATGAAGAGCAAACTAATACTGTCAACCATGTTTTGATAAAGGAGATTTGTATTTAATCCTTTCGATAAATATGTATTCTATAGGTATATACTTTTTCTAATGGTGTTCAAAAACTGATCTAAATTATTTGGCTACATATCACTCTTTTTTTGTTTAAAAATGTTATATTTCCAACTTCTAATCTGAAGTCATTTTCAAACTGTTATTATAATTTATAATATTATTATATTTATAACTGTTTGAAAGTGGGTTCAGATTAGAAGTTGAAATATAACATTTTTATAAAAAAAGTTATATATAGCCAATTAATCTGGATCATTTAGGATATATATGTGATGGAAATTGTCAACAGTTTTTGAATTTTACTTCATTTACCTAAATTATTTAAATAATCAAAATTAAACGTATCACAATTATTAAGCTGACGATATTCACACACATTGTTCCTACAAAAAGTAACTTCACAATTCTTTAACTGCTACAAGAAAATATCCAGAGCAACAACCCGAGAGTGATGAAACAACAACTGCAGAAACAGCCGTTCTACTCCATTGATGAATTTCTAAACTGGGAAACTTCATTAGAACGGTGTATTTTTTGTGTTGTATTAACACAATTTCAAATCTTGATGATATTGAAATAAATATTTCTCTACCTCTCATCACATAATTTTAATATCAATTTATCATACTGACTTAGATAAATATTTCAATTTTTTAGCTATGTTATCAGATAAAGATAGTTATTTGTTTGGTTTATTATTTTGATAAACACAACAACGGAAAAACTGCTGGGGTCTCCTAGTCTTATTATAATAATAATGATAAAAATACCACCTGTCAATTTATTTCAAGTTGACAATTCTTTTTTAATAAATAACAAATCATTTGATTTTTCTTTCTAACTTCACTTGCCAGTTCACATGGGCCTACAAGCCTGTGCATGAACTTTATTCAACAGTGAGGTACAGACCGTTGGCTCAGTGGGGATTCGAACCTTGGATCTTTCCCTCCACAGTCCAAAGCCTTAGCCACTGAGCGACCACGCCGGCATACCGATATTTCATACACAATACAGTTACAATGATGACTGCAACATACTAACCCTCGAATGGCCTACTAAATTTTTCCAAATGTCGGGCACTTTTTATCCACTTTGTTGCCATTTGCTATAAAATATGTAAAGAACAATCAAGACAAGATTCTCTTTATTTAAATATCCTAAAACTGGTCAAGCTTGGAAAGTACACAATGATATCATAATTCACAAGTAATGGGTTAGTTACTTACAGCCAAATAATAACCTAAAAACAAAAAGCTTGTATCTACCGAAAAAGAAAAAAAGGTTGTAATCAATCTTAATCCTGTAGTAGAAATCCAGTTGTTCATGTTAAGAGTGGGTATATCTTCAGTAGACTTACTGTGAACTTAGAAACACAGATGTACATAGAGTATTTTTTTTACAATATAGGACCTAATGAGTCTCTAAGAGTCTGGGGGTGGGATTGTGTAGGAGTTAAGAATCGGTTACAGCTGTATCCAGCTGATCCGAGATGTATGTGTCCTAGTTATTGTTCAACCTACATTAACGGATCTGCACCGTCCCATCCCTGGTATTTAGACAACTGTGAGGCTCATAAGAGAATGCTCTTCAATGAAATGTCCCTAAACATTTTAATTCCTTAACCCATTGCGGATTAAAGACATGGCCTTCACGTTCCGCGCCAAGTGGATTGATAGCTCAACGATGTGACGTTGACGTCGTGGCACTTGTTGTTTACAGTTGCGTCACTCTGCCCTTGGGGTCAATGTTATCGCTGTTACAATGTACCCATATGTTTTGAGGCTTTTATCTCTTTGTCTTTGTTATCATTTCCTGTTCACTGTTGTCTAGACTACTTGATATTAGTTAGAGGAGTTTAGTCCTTGTGTTCGGTCAAATCATTTAGGCCTGTGTGTGTGCCTGCCCAGGTGTTACACGATCTGCAATGGGTTAATTTGACAATATGTTCACTTCTCAGATTATACAAACTGTTAATTCAGTGATTAACCCTAGATCCGGGCCTATGCAAACTCGCCAACCGGGCGGGTCGTTTTGGAGCATGCTGTATACCTTTTTTTATAAATGGAAAAAAATAGTAAATGAAGCCATACATTACAATACTGTATACATTTGTTCTACTCATAAATCATACTTTCACATAAAATAACTACAGTCGTGGTAACTACATTGTAAAGAATTGATATTATGAGTTCAGTGAAAAATTGTAATTGAAGCGCATAGTGTTATCTAACTTGCAACCCTCATTAATGGTATAAAAACTTTTTAAGAAAAATTCCAAGATAGCCAAAATAAACCTATTTGGTTGCAAAATAGGTATCCAGTAATAAAAGTTCCAATACAAAAATAAATAAAAAGTTGGTAGTATTTTTTCTAAAAATAAAAATAAATAAAGATGAAAAATTTGTAGAACTATAGCGTTAGGTATGTTATAGACACAAGTAAAAGCAATAAAAATATGTAAAATATGCGTTTTGTAGAGAATTAAATTCGGTATTGAGTAGAAAAATATTTTACTCTGAAATAAGTGAAAATATGTTTTTTTACATGAAGAAAACAAAATCTTTTTTCATTGTATGAAAATATTTTGTAAATTTCCTGAAATTATAAATAATTCATACCTAAATATTGTTATTTGATGACTTTGAACTATATAAATCCTGCTAGATAATGTTATTATGAACACAAATCATGTTTCAAATCATTAAAACAATGAAAATTATATTGTTTTATAAAGTTGTAAGTGGAATATGTATTTTGAAGAAATTAAAAAAAAAACTATTTTTTTCATAGTTTTTTTTCTTATATTAGCATATATAAAAAAAATTCCAATTTTTTCCCTACATACATTATTGTAGGACATCTTCTGAGTACGTAGACATATAATTTGTTAGGGTTTATTTCTAAATTTAGTAGGCCTAATTACAAAAATATAAGCAAACAAAAATTTGATACAAAAATTTTTTTCTTTATTCCTTAGTTTATAAAAGACCAATAGTACTATTTTTTTACCACAATTACAGAGGATGAACAATTTTTGCTTTTACAAGGATGCATTTCTTTGTTAGATAAGTTGATAACAATGATGGGACACCTGACACAGGGAGGAAAAAGTCACCAGCCACTCTGTTGGGATGAGGCGATGCCCTGGACCTTCTTGCCGTTTTCGCATGGCCACCACTAATAACCTAAGGCGCGAAATACCATTACACTTATACCATCGGATTTGTCTTTTTTTTCTTCTTTCAAGGGTATTTTTTTCATTGAAATTTATCAACAAATAAGCTCTACAGACTAAATTGTTAATAAACACATTATGTGTCGATTGCCCAGTTAGAAAAATGCATTTGTAAAGTGTATGAGGAAATTTGTTTTTTAAATATTTCCATTTGGCGAACAGAGCTACCTGTGTGACCAATGGACAGTGAAGGAGATGCCCGATAGATTGGTTTTTGAATGGCCCATTTCCGGCAAGACAGCTAGCGTCCAGTATTTGTCAAAGAAGAACAATTTTAGCGTGTAAAGCTGCCTGTGGGGGGCATTTCAACTGTGGACTTGTGTTCTATGTTTGTTTTTTGCTTGGCAATTGTTTGTTATTGCAGATACTGACATAAAACTTTATGATATGTAAAGATTATTAAATTCTGCATTGAATAGTACTAATTTCACTACGCTGTTGATAAACAAAACCGTAGCAACACGTTTAATTGACCCGATAAAGGAAAAATTCTATCGACGTGTGGCACGTCGTTTGCCTGAATCTAGGGTTAATGATCTGTTTGTCAGTACGAAGAAGAAACACAATCATTTGATAACTAAGTAAAAGACCTGTTCAAAGCACTTTAGCCTACTACAAAAATTCAATCTTTTACTTACATTTTGGATTGATTTTCTACCAAACACAATGATTTGTTTATCAATACTAAGAATAAAGGAACACCAATTTAATAATTAAATAAAAAATCTGTTCAAAGCACTTAGGCCTTTACAAAATTACATCTTTTAATTACATTTTGGGTTGATTGTCCATAACTAAATACACTTATAATCTACAGTGAGAATAGCTAATGATTTCAAAGACTTAATATGCATAAGACTTGAGTTCAATTTGACATTTGATCATAAATAACAAATAATGGTTAACGCACTTTTGTCATCTTCAGTAACAAAATCCTATTAACTGGATTTAAGAATCTGACCATCATACCAGCCGGCAGTGTTATCATGTGTTTTATTTTTGTAAATATTTAAATTTTCGTATAAATGTTTTTAATGTGACTGTTTTGAGTGTTTGATAATGTACAGTGGATGTGACCACGGAGTTCTTGCTCCGAAACTGGCAATCCAGTAAATAGGATTTTATAGCTGAAGACGACAAAGATACGTTAACCTTATTATTTGTCATATATATCAGCTCAGGAGGCTTAAAAAATGAATAAAATAATGATAAATAATTTAGCCCTATGCCACTCCTCTTGTTTGAAAGTAATGTTGTTCTTCTGTCACACTTGTCCACCAAGCTTGCTAAAGTGGATGTTGTACCACCTTAACAATGGTAGAAGTGTTTCTGTTTATCTGTTTATCTTCATGAAGACTCATTGATCTGACAGAGGATTGATTATTGTGAACCTCAGTTGCTCATACAATGGGTTCACTTGCTCATACAATACACTGAATCAATTAAATGAACTGTCATTATATATAGCAAACTATGCCCATGGGCATAGTAAGCTAGAGAAGAAGATCGGCCTGTCCTTTTAATGCCCACCTATACACGTACAGTGGTGGTGACCCACCCGCCCACCCATACACGTACAGTGGTATTGACCCACTCGCCCACCCATAGACGTACATTTGTACTGACCCACCCGCCCACCCATACACGTACATTGGTATCGACCCACTCACCCACCCTTACACGTTCAGTGGTATTGACCCACCCGCCACCCTTACACGTACAGTGGTATTGATAAGTGGAAAATTATTGGTCCTAACAATGAATTGGTCGGTAGCGTAGTTGGTTCAATCCCAGCTTCATGTGCTAAAGGTTCTCAGTTCGATCCCAATCAGATTCAATACATTTTGAGAAGGATCAGCTGATAATCACCGGCTGTTCATTTGTCATTGGGCTATTAATTAATGACACTTTCTAAGGAATAGTCGGCCTTAGTTTGTAACAATGACTACATTCGCTCATCTACACTCATCACACTCATTCGAAAACCATATTCGCCCATACCTTGACGATCAGCGTCTTATTAATAAATAAAATAAATAAAAATGAAACTGGTTATTGAATACTATTTTTACATCCAGAACTCAAGAAATTAGCAAAGTAGACTTTGCCAGAGATTATGTGTAAGACTTATGTTTATGGACTTATGTTTACTTAATTAGTGTTGTCATCATATACAAAAAAGCTTTGAAAATGAAGTATATAATAAATTGCATATATATTTTGGAAAATATATCACAAATATATTTTAAAATGTTAACATTTGTTGTAATGATTTAAATACACTCAAATGTGTATAAAGTTATGATTACCCTCCAATATATGTTCAGGTTTTTGAAAAGACAATGTCCATGGATTTCATTGCCCTAAAATCTTGTAGCAAGCACAAACAACTAACCGCAGCTTCCTGCCTGTCTGTTTAAGATTACACGAATCTAATCATAACTTATCACTGCCCTCCCAATGAACAAGGAAATACAGCTAACCATGGATGCCTGATCACCGATCACCCTATAAGCAATCATATGATGGCCAACAAGTCTGGAAGCAACATTATATTCTTTTAAACCATTACAGATCAACCCTAGATCCGGGATCATGGTTTGGAGTGTTTACCAGGATGCCGTTTATTAAAAAAAAAAAAAGTAAATGAAACCAAAAATTATAAAACTACATATTGTTTTTCTTCTCATGAATTATAGTTTCAGATAAAATAATTATAGTTAAGTTAACAACATTGTAAGAAATTGATATATTGAGTAGAGTGTAAATTTTCAATTTATGTGCATCATGTTTTTGTATCTTGCTACCCTTATAGCTGGTATAAATAATTGTTAGGGAAGGTTCCAAGATAGCCAAAATTAGGGATGTGCCAACCTGCTGCTTTTGCTTAATTGATGAAACAGTTCAATTTACCAGCACGTATCAGTTTAAATTAACTGATGAGAATTAACAGTTACTTTTGAAACTTACCAAACTGAACTCAACCGTCTGTTGAGTTGTCTGATACAAATAGAAGCAGATAAGGCGAGCTGTATGGATGGAGAATCCATTTCCTGTTGCATCATGTAGTCTCGCACATCAGTTTATTTTCGCATCAGTTCGGCTATCCCTAGCTAAAATCTACCTACCATGCTAAATAGTAACCACTAATCATATTTCCAATAAAAAAATATATAACATGTTAGGATTAATTTTTTTCGATAAAAATAAAATGGAAATATTTTTAATACTAAAGTGTTATGTATGTTATAAACACACGTGAAAGCAATAAAATTATTAAAACATATTTGTTTTGTAAGAAATCATATCTAGTATAAAAAATCAAAGTGTTTTGTACCTTGAAATAATTCTAAATATATTGTAATACGTGAAAAAAGAATATTTTATCTCTGAAAACAGAAAAATTGTAAAATCTTGAACATAACATATAATTTATACATACATGTGGTATTTGATTACTTTGGACTGTATATATATCTTGTAAGTACATGCCATTGGTAACACAAATTATGTTTCAAATAAAAAAAATAACGAAAATCACATTTTTTAGAAATGTACAAGCAGAAAATGTATTTTGAAAAAATATTGCGAAAAAAGTACTAAGTTCAAACATATTTAAAAAGTATAAACATTTTTTAACTACATGTATTATTATAGAGCATATTCTTCTGAATAGGGAGATATATTTTTTTTGTTTATTTATATTCATTCAATTATATCAATAATTATTGTAGTACCCTAAAAGGGCGCTGAGCTCAATTCGAAAAAAATCCATTTGTAAAGGGTTCTGGGAAAATTCTGTTATACCATTTCCCTTTGCGATATAGTGCTGCAAGTTACAGTTTTACAAAGTACACTACATTCCCTGTCAATCTGTGGTGGAACGGTCCGAATCTGGCAAGATCTCTAAGAGGCAGTCTCTGTCAAATTCCTCTGATTTCAGCGCTTGCACCTCGCCTGCCGGCAGGAGATTTGAATTGGCACTTGTGTACTGCCTTCTTATTTCGCTTGGCATTTGTTTATTATTGGAGATATCAACATAAAACCTTCTGAAATGTAAAGACAATTAAATTTTGCATCAAACAGTACTAATTTATTTATTTACACTACATTGTTAACAAACCAACAAAAAATTCAACAAATCCGAGGGCTGATCCCAAATGAGTGTATAAATTTAAACATTCATCCCGTATCTAGGGTTAAGTAATCATAAAACATCAATGTTAATAAAAGAAAGAAAATCTACTATTAATTTTTCATCGTATCAAGATGGTTCACAAGTAATCAGAAAAAAATCTTAAATCAGAGCACAGATCGAGTTGTACATAAAATTAAAGGTTTTAATGAGAACATTTAACACCAGAGCTGAGCTGACTTCAAAATGTACCAATACAAATTGGCAGAAGTTTAAATTTACAACTTTGATCTTGATAAAACATTCCTTAGTTGAACCATTCTTGATTGAAGTACTAACTTGTAAAATATCGATACTGTCCCTAAAAGTCTATTTTTAGAGCAACTGTCAATTGTTTATCAGGGATATGGTCCTTGAGAAGACAGATAAATATCTTGAAGAAAAAATACCAACTTAAAGGCTTTAATTGGAGAACACAAATCCAACTCCAAAAAGTTCACCCTACATAAAACAGCAGAAATTGAAATTTACAAAATTAAGCTGATAGTAAAATGCCTTAGGATTTCTTTCTTTCTATGGGTTAAAATAGTAAAATACTGAGAACCCACTTTGGATATAGGGAGCAGCTTCCATATAGGGAGTGACTTTTACCTTCATTTGTAATTTTATACAAGAAAGATTACCATTTGTATTGATTAGGTCAAATTTAGCTAAGGCCATTTGATGTAGGATTACTTTTCTAGGGTCTTATATTTAGCATTGTGTTCTCCTAATAAGACCTTCAATTTGATATACAACTCCATCTATTCTTACTTTAAGATATTTTTCTGACTCCTCAGGGACCAAGCTCCTTTGTGCAGTGGTATACTGATGTGAAAAACAATTGACAGTTGCTTATTTTTAAACACAGTATCCATGTTTTACAAGTTACTGTTGGTTAAACTAAAAAATAATGGCAGGAACATAAAACCTTCCATTAAATTATTACGTACAAATATCTCATGGGAATATTTGTGCCAGTAATTGGGTTAGTTAATAAGAACGGCAACTACATTAACTTTACATGGGACACACTAGCTTCATAATGGACTACAGAAGTAGCTGATAATTTGAGAAATTGGATGAGAAATCTATCTGTCTGCTTATTAAGTCAATGATAAAACTAAGCGTATAGTACTTGACTTACTAAGAGCAAGATCACTAAACAAACTGTCATACACACCGTTCTACGAGTGAGCCCATTAAACTAACTGTGTCATATACACAATTTTATAAGTGAGCCCATTAACCCTCCCACGGTTCACTATGTGTTTCTATATTGTTAGGCCATTTTTGCCACTTGTATAAGCATAAATTGAAAAAATTCATATAAAATATCATAAATATTATAACTATGGCATAATATATATAATTTTATTTGTAAAAATTATACATAACTTGAACATGCAAAATATGAGTGAATTTTTTAATTTTGAAATGTTGTTAAGGTCAAGAGAAGATAACAAATATTTTTTCAAAACATATTTTAAAGTACACGTTACCTCGAGAAATGTTTATATTTACAATAAAAACATTCTGAAATAGCCAGTTTGTTCTAAATGCTTTTCTCATTTATAAAATATAACTTATATAAACAATATTTACGTAAACCACAAACTACTATGACAAAATCAAACTATGTACACACTATTTACAGCTGTTCTAACACCACCTGTTCCAATGTTGTTGATTATCAAAAGATAATCTGTGTTCCACATACAAACAATAACCGTCCACTCACAGATATCAGGAGAAGCGTGAAGAAATGAGGATTGAAATATATCAATATGTACAAAAAATTATTGTTATTAACGTCTTTACGGTAGTTTAACCGAACCGTTACGTAGTTGTCGTTTTTGCACCATCCATAATATGCGTAATGCTGTTGTGTAACCGACAACTAACATCGGGAGGGTTACACTAACTGTGTCATACACACCATTCTATGAGCGAGCCCATTAACACTAGAACCGGCACATTGAAATTCTCGAACGGCAGACTAAATTTGGCCGTTTTGCCGTGTTTTTGTTATAAAATATTTAAAAATATTTGTACGTTATTTCGTTACCTTTATTTGGTATCAATGTGTTCACAAAAGAATGGAGAACACTGTGGTTATAATAATACGTATATATAAATTAAAAGAAGTTTTTCTAAGTAATGACACATTCAAAAACCATTAGTAAATCAAAGAAAAAAGGGTGAGGAACGTTCCTGGGAAAAAGTGTTCTATATAGGGATGTGTCAGAAACAAAAGTCGATTCTCAATAACACCGATTCTGAGGAAAGTGTCGGTATCTAGAATCGACGGTAAAATGTCGATTTGATACCTGGCAACGGTGGCATTTGCTGGTCTCGTGCCTTATTAATGATTAAGTTTATGACTGAAGAAATTTGCAAATAAAATAAGTTTTGTCACGTTGTATACAATTTAAAAATGCATTTATTGAACTATGACAGACAAAATAAAAATATAAAAAATATACAAAATTAACACTTGATAATTCACAAAATATACAAATATCACAGAGTTTAATAATGTTACAGTGAGAATTATTGATTAAGTTAATAAATCGTGATAACATTGCAGATGATATTATTGTCTAATATATTTTAATTGACTCTTTTAGTACTAATGTTGGCCCGCCATTAAAGTTCCTCTTTTTAGAACTCGGCCTACAACCTCGTGGGGAAAGTTTGGCCTGTGGCCTCACCATGGTACTCTGCTATAGTTCCATTAGTGGACCTCGGCATGTTGTCTCATGAGGAAGATCGGCTTATGGCCTCACCAGGGTTCTTAAGCAGTATGACCATGAATTTTGGTTTTTGGGGTAGTGAAGCCCATAAACATAGATTTTCTAAAATCTGATGGTATATTGGTAATTAATAGAAGATACCTATAATTTGGAACCCCACTTGGTTGTATTAGTTTAACACTACCCAATTTTGGATTTTTGAGCATCAATTTTGGATTTTTGAGCATATATATATATTGGTAGGGAAGAGCTCTTAAATGTTGTCTCTTCTGAAATTTAATAATATAATGTGATTGAAGAGATAAATACCTATAGTGTGATACCCCACTTCGGTGTTTTATTTTACTACTACCATTGATTTTACTATATAAAGAGATACTCCATCCATATGGGAGAGTTGTGGCGAGGCCCCAAAACTGTTTTGAGGCCCCACGCTGTGCTGTGCATAGCCCTATTTCCTCTCTCTCTCGCACGCTCTTCCGTCTCTGTCTCACTTCCCTCCTCTTAACCCACTCTCCCATTCTCCAGACAGCCGCCCCGCCCTCTCCTTCCTCAGGTCCCACACACAAACAACATCCTGCTTAGATAATTGTTTACGTTATTCCATATTGCCAACGTTTATCCGGGTTCTCTGTTTTTATATTTGCTTGCATCTCTTTCGAATAATAAAGAATACTGTGTTGATACTATTACAGTAAAACTCAGTGTGACATTCATATTGAATAAAGAAAATTTATAACTGAATAAATTAAAACACCATATTGATTTATATGATTAACACACCGTGTATTTGTAAATAGACTCACTTGAATAGACCGCTGCGATAATTACTGCTGATTTAAATAAACATTTTCATATTATTTAGCCGATCTGAAAAATCTTTATTTATTGCATTTTAACCATCGATTAGGTGATTAAATCGACTGTTGTACTCAATCATTAGTTTTTTCATATTCGGTAATTGATTAAAAAATAAATTGTTTTCAAATCCAACCAATGACTCTCTTTTCAATTAAGAAATTAATCTGCAAATATTCCAGGAATATATAATATAGTGAAATATTAAAAAATGTGACATTATTTATTTCTTTGACAAAATAAATATTGAAATAGGCCTATGATATTTATATAGAATAATACTGGGAAATATTATCGTGATAGAATATAACTAGACTACTGATTATTTAGATTCAATTTTCATTATTTTAATCAAGTTGTGAAATTATTGTAAATTTTGTTTATGTCCCCCTTTAAAAAATACCGTTTTATAACATTGATTGAATCAGACCATTGTAAAAACTATGTCTAAGGTGAATATAATTAAAGTTAACACATCTGTTTTTCATACTATTATTTTACTAGATGTGAAAGTATGGATAAACTGCAATTTATTTATATTTTCAATTTCTCTGGAAAAGACACTCTGGAATTACACTGGTAACACTTCACAAGTAGCGTGACCAGCAATAACATACGAAATAACTAATTTTAAGTAACCACAGTCTAAATAATAACAAAATCAACTATAGCCGCACTCTGTGGCGTTTTTAATTATAACAATTCGAATATGACTTATTTACACAACTGAGAATGAACAGAACAAACAATGCCAAGAACTAACAAAACTATATAAACAAATAACTATTACAAATAAACAATAATATAGTTAAAAAAATAATATGTAAATTTGGGTTTTGCGCATATTTTGAACTGTAATAGTATGGTTTCTAATTGAAACAAATATATATATATATATATATATATATATATATATATATATATATATATATATATATATATCGTATTAATGATAAGCATACACTTTCAAATGAGATAAATTAATCCTAAGTAGAAGAACAGAGACCTTTTTTTAATAACCAAACACTTCAACTCTAGAACTGTGGGGAGTAATATAGGCTATACATGTTTAAAAATTATTGTAATTTAATAGTAACAGAATATAAGCAGATATGTGCTTATTTTGTAGTATAAGTTTGGTGCTATTCGGAATCAGACCAGTGAAAATTCAAGTTATTTTTGGCGGATTGTGATATTTACGGAAATATTTCTATAGCACAGCTTGAGGTCTAAGTTGCATTTTTGAGCGGCCAAGACTGGACAGACTACCTGAGATCGGTATTGCGCGCAACTCGAGTACTGGTTTGGGGCCTTCTTGGGACATCGCAATTAACGCAGGTAGGATTGCGCGCAACTCGTAAACGGCCAGAGAGTGAGGTAGGCCTATTACACGATTTTCGGCAACGCGACTGAAGAACTGAATTGTGTGCGTGTATGTTTTTTCTTTTTTTTCATTTTATGACTCCGCCACTATTTATGAAATCATCAATACAGCAAATATTTTCTCTTTATCTCCATCTCTTTATATCAAATAAAAAGAAAAAATGCCAATCCTGGTATAGACTAAAATAGGTTTACTTTACCTTCCGTCAAACAGTTCACAGCGTGTGATGGTGATAACAACTACATGTTTCGCCGTAAATACGGACGGCATCTTCAGGTTAAAGAAAACAAATAAGTCCAAGTGGTATGCGTCACAAATTAATTAAAAGTTAACAAACACAGTTCACACAAGAGGAAAACAACGAATATTAAAACTTTCGGTAGGCCTACCACACACATTTCACTGTCCACGGCGTGACCCGGAAGCAGATTTTAATATTGTGGTATTTATGACAAATAGTTCAATTTACTTTTAAACACAAAGGAATATTCATTTATAGTTAAAAATACAGCAATAATTATACAATGCAATATTGACAAGAAACTTTAATTACTTGATAAAAAATGAATAATGATTTCAATAATATAAAGGGTTAATTCTAGTATTAAATGTGAACTATATGACAGATGATAAGTTAATGAATAATTAAATTGTTATAAATTATTTCTGATACTTCTAATAACGCATCCTCAGATGACTTTCCTTTGATAAAACCGAATTGACGTGGATTAAGAAAATTTAACTTCGATAAATAACTATGGAGTCTTTTAATCATTGTTTTTTCAAAAACCTTAGAAAATACAGATAACAATCTCATCAATTATATTTTTCAGTAAATGTACATTAATTTGGTCAGAGCCAGTTAATTTTTTATTTTTTAAAAGCTTAACAATACTCTTAATTTCATTTAAATCTGTTGGAGTTATAAGGAATGAATATTGATAGTAAGTACGTAAAGGTGGAAGGGTATTGGAATGTACAAAGTCTGGACGGCTAGACTGGATTGTGATAAGGTGATTGTTTATCTTATCAATGACGAAGGCTCACGCATAACTTCGCCGCATAACTTCGCCATTTGGCAATTCAATTAGCTCAACTATTTTCTTTGAAAACCCACTTGTCAAGTTATTTATTACCTTCCACTGCTCAGATACATCACCTTTACAGTTTTCTAATAATGTTGAATAATAATTGTTTTTTTGTAAAATTGATCACATTATTTAATTCATTAGTACATTTTGCAAAATTATTTTGAAAAACTGTCATATGGTCTTTTCGTAGAAATTTTATATAATTTTTTACGTCTCTCAAATTTATATAAAATGTTTGGTATGTGCTTATATAAAATGTTGGTGTTATTTAGGGACTTAACAACTTAGCCTTTAACAATTGAGAACTACCACCATTTTTCTTGCTACTTCTAAATATACAATTACTTAAAATATCAATAAACTTACAATACGTAGTATTTACATCATTTTAGATAATGCATAATGTTTTAACTAAACATCTGTAACACACTGTTATTTACATTGATAAAATAACAAAAAAAATGTCCCCTAACATTTTTCATATTCACAAACCCTTAAGGCCTAAATAAAAGATCGCGATTTCTTTCCGTGCAAGACATAGCACAGCAAGGAATAATATCCCACTTTGACCCACTATCAAGGCCAATCGGCGACAGGTGCAGTGGCGACAGTCCGGACGAGCGTCTTAAAAGAAAGAAGAGAGAATGAGAGAATGGGAGGGAGTGATTAGTTTCCTTTACTGCTCCCAGGTTGTGCAACCGAACAGTCGAAACTGGAGGCAATTTCGACCTCTTTAACTTGATTGATGACAGGTTACAGCATGGTCGCTCCCATATTCCGTGCCTCAATATTTAACATTGGATGGAAATATCTTCTATGTATAGTAAAATCAATGCTACTACCATTATTTTAGGGGTTTTTTGGAGGGTATACAACCCTTACTATTTGCCCTTATCAAAATCTGATGGTATATTTGGATTCATAAGAAAAAATACCTTTAATTTGATACCCCACTTGACTAGATAACATCAGTATTAAAAAAATTTACATTTTCAAAAATGTTAGTTTTTGGGCTTCTGATACTCTAAATATTTGAGTTTTTTAACTGAAATTCATATATAAAGTGCACATTTGTTACACGTGTAGAACTGTGAAGGTTTGAACATTTTACTCAAGCTTTTTCTCAAGTTAGGTTATAAAAACTAATTTTTTGTGATTTTCCATGAGAAATTCATTGGGACAGTTTTGGGGTAAAAAAGCTGCCATCTTGTTTATGAGTGAAAAAAGTTAACTTTTGTGAATTTTCCTGGAGGTTTCAGACTGAAAGCTTCAATTCAAGTATACTTTATGGCAGTGTATAAGTCAGTGTATTCCCAGTAGATACACCTTACTGAGAGAAAGGTATTCTAGTCTCGCCACGGGGAGGCCGGCAAACATAGAGACCATACAATTACATATTTTAAAATATTTAAATCATGAGAAAGTATTGTTTAACAGCTTTATTAATTGTTAATAGAACGTGTGTTTGCCTGTTAGTTAACCATTCCATTCACTGAATGAAAGGTATATCCAGGCTCGCAGTGGGGAGGCCAGCAAACGTAGAGACCATATTTACAATAGCAACATTTTTGGGGAGTTTAATTTTAGGTAGGCCCCATAGCTTACTGCCAATTTACACCATCGGTGTTATAAAGGAAGGTCGCCGTACACAATGTTTTTTGCGTATGCGATTCCTTCAAAGACTCTTCCAAATTGGACAAGGACTACGATGTCGATAGGTCTTCTCACTCTGCTGAAGATGTACAGCTGGCCATGTGTAAAGCAGTCCGTGCGAAGATCAACTCCGACGTACTCAATTGTTTGGCCTTGGCTCTTGTGGCCAGTCATTGAGTAGGCCAACATGAGGGGAAATTGTCAATGACAGACACAAATCGGCAACGCAAACCTAAAGATGATTCGAGGAATACTGAAAGGTTGCGTGCCTCAAGGAAATTTGAGAATGATAAGCCGTTTGGTTATCGCTATCACAATGACTTTAGTGCCGTTAACGAGTCCATCGGCAATATTCAGGTTCCTCATGATAAGGCATACGGAGCCAACCCTAAGTCGCAGGACATGATCTGGCATAGCTTTGCAAGTGGCTCGATGTATTAGCTGTATATCCATCACGATATCATCTTCGTTTTCCTTGTCCATGTTGTCAGCACTTATCAACTCATGAAGGTGGCCATCCAAAGAATTCAAGACTTGATCACTGATCTCTTTGACGTTCATGGTTGAAAGTATCACTCTTCTCGCACACTGATCGGTCACACAGGATCTAGGGTGAGAAAACCTCATCGATCAAGTCTGTTATGGTCGTGAGATATCTTGCCCCAAGAAGAGGAATGAGGTTCTCACAATAACGGCCTTCTCCAAACATTTTAGACGGAGTAGTTCCATTGCCTACACCAAGGAGGAATTTGGAGTAATCAAGGGAGCTATTCATTCTGTGTGGAGTCGTCAGGGAAAACACTTTGAAAAATCGCCAAAGGTGTGATGCTCGAAGTGAAACACAAGTGACATAACACAATGTACGAGCTTTTTCAACAACAGGTGCTATTTGTCTAAAGTCCCCTGAGCAGAGAAAGATCTTATTTCCAAATGGAACACTTGTATTCATGAGATTTTGAAGTGACCAGTTGTGGATCTTGAATATGAATCGGTGCGCCATTGGAGCCTCATCAAAGACAATGAGCTGTGCTGCTCGTTGGGATCCGTTGGTAATGTACAACACACTCATGACGTCACCAAGATCAAGAGGGAGTCGGAACATGCTGTGTGTGGTGGTACGACCAGCTAAGTTACCGGCAGCAATTCCTGAGCTTGCCATGGCAAGAGCAACGTGATGACATTACGCACGTACACAAGGATGACACGAATGAGTGAGGTTTTCCCATATCCTCCAGGCCCGTCTATAAAGATTGTCCTGGAAAGATGTGTGTCATTGGGTCTTGAGAATAAAGCTTGAACGTAATGAAACACTTGTCTTTCGTCGTCAGATAACTTGGGCTCCCACTCTTCAACAATTGCCCTCTGAAAGCTTTCTCAGTAGTTAAGCAACTCTCTACCCAACTAAGTCCCGTCATCTTCTACATATTGCAGGTCATGGTCAGTCAGACTTGATCCCTGTCAGCAGAGGCATTTATCAATATCTATTAGTGATAGTTTAACTGCCAATTCAGGATCTGAAGGGTTCTGTTCCAAGTGATCCTCACAAAGTGAGTTCTTGAAAGAGTTCCACAACAGTGCCGCTGGAGCTCCCATATTACGTAGGAGAACAAAGAAGGATCTGAGTCTTGGTCCAAGCATGAATTAAGAGGCTTCTCGCAGTGTGTGATAGTACTCTTCTTTGTCTTGGACCAAGCCCAGCTTCCTGGCAACTTCCTGATAAGTGCAGCAATCAGATCTGCCACGCGTCAGATGATCAGCGTAGCCGCGACACGGAACAGACATTAGAAGCAGTCTTAGTTAATAGAGCTCACCTGTGTTAGGTGAGACCCACAACAGTCTGCATACTTTTTGTCCCCGTTGGCGAGCTGTGATGAAATGCTGTCCATTTAGATGGTTGTACACTGTCCCTGAAGTTGGTTTTTTTGTATGGACAATGAAGTTTTCATAAAATGACTAATTTATCAGGTTTGTGAAAATGGGATCTTGAGATCTATTGAAGTACATGATAAGCTTGGAACTAAGTTTAGCGGTTGAATCTGCCAACTGGCCTGGCTTTTTACTGACTGTTTACCTTCAAGGTGTACAGGCAGCGCTGGGCTCTAGCTTTGAAATGGGAAAGTTTAAGAGACACCAGCATGCATCGCTAGCACCAATCATCCTCTTCGCCACATAATGCTCTACCTCATCATACTGTTTACCAAAAGTGTATTACAGTTACATTCTGTGGAGAACCACCCTTCATAAGGTATTTGATTACGTGATGAGTAGATGCAAGCTCCAAGTTTGTGTGCCTCATATTTTAATAAAATTGTGACATTGTATGGACCCATCCATCATGAACAGCAGTAGTCTTTCTTCTTGATATTATGTTCCCCTTATTATTGTAATCTCGCCTGTACTCTACAAACCCCCTTTCGTCTACATGTGTACTTCAGCAAGCAGGCTTTGGGGAAAAACTTTGTACAACAACCTTTGACAGAGTCCCAGCACAAGAAGTCAGTGCGATAATCTGTTCCACAGGGTCCGTGAACCATGTCTCAACACCAACTCCCTGAGACTACCACCGGCTTCTTCTTCCAAGGGAATATCTGCCTGAATAACAGAATCAATGTCGGATACCTGAACTGGACCTCCTCTGTCTATCTTGAACACAATATGAGCATGAGGTAATCCCCTCATTTGCATTTTGATGACGTAGTCGATATAAGTTAAGCAACCGAACATTGTTCCTCTATGCAGATATCGGAGAAGCTCGAGAAGTTTTATGTGGAAGACTCTGCAGGCCGAAGAAGGGTCACTTCGGCCAGTGCCATAGGGGCAAGCATTCTTGTTTTCCTCCCATGTTGCACTATAAGTGAAGGTCAAGAAGAGTGTTGGTTAACCCAGACGAGACATAAAAGCCATTGCATTTTTGTAATGAACATTTGTGTACCTGGGCCCACCGGTAAATGAACTTGGGAGATAGGTCTTTCCAGCTTGCAACCCTCCTTCGCCTTGGACAGTTTCGTCACGATTTATGTCATCCATCACTTGTCTTCATGTTTGTCTGGCTTGTTGAACATCAAGGAGTTCGTCCAATAGCCCTACCCGCACAGAATTTTTAGTAGCAGCTTTTAATTGGCATAACTTAATGTAATGTAGCCGCTCCTCATCATACCTCGCGAACATTTCTACCTGCCAAGCCTTATAGCCGGCCGAAGTGAGAAAATCGTGGCTCAGAAAGCAGGAGGCAGTGTGAGTAATTGTATTGAGACAGTTTGTTTCAAATATTGTCATGAAGGCCAATATGCCAGCCAAAATCGCCTTGCGGACAGAGCAACGGATATTGGAAGGGTTCCATCAGAGGATCAAACAGATCAATAGAAGATTGCCGTGCAGAACCCTTCTTCTATACAGTTAAATTCCGGGGATCATTGACGGAATCCTCAGGACTGAAAACTGTGTGAACTTCGACACCTGTTTGCCTATCTCCAAGAACAGGTCCGTGTCTAGGTTTTATCTAGAATCAAAATATGAAACAGGCTTATTGGAACAATCAACAGACTTGGATCTTGGTGGATTTTATGAAGAATTAACAGTTGATGCAGACTATGGTAGTTTTAAATGCACATTTACTAGTCAGTCATCACGGCCACCTTCAATTTCCCTTTCTAATTCACAAAATTCAATAACCTAATTACATTTATACATGTAATCGTAAAGTAATTTGTCTTGGAAATGATTACACTGACTTTATTTTTATCAGGTTCTTGTTTTTATGCAACTTTTCAGTATCTTATTTAAGCCTTTGCATTACCAACATTGTTCTATATTTTATTTGTAATATTTTCCAAATCATTAAGTGTATACAGTGAGTAAACACATTTATAAGTATCTTTTTTTCATTACTGTAGACTCTCTCTTAACTGGCCACCTCGGGACCAAAGGCCCGACCGGATAACGATTTGACCGGTTAAGCCGAGGAACTCAAAACCTCTTTATATTACAGTTTATCTTAAGCAATTAATTTCTTTATTAATTACAATATCTGCTGTTCTCGCCAATGAAGTATATTCACAGAACACATAACGGATCGCAAGGGCACATAACTTAAACGAAGATAACCTACAACTATAGTTGTATGATTGGTAAAGGTTACCACTACCACACCACGGAAGCTCTTATACTTAAACGAAGATAACCTACAACTATAGTTGTATGATCGGTAAAGGTTACCACTACCACACCACAGAAGCTCTTATAGACTAATCTAAGTATCGATGGTATCAGTATCGAGAATTAGGAATCAATATAGTGGTATCAGAATCTGTATCAGGAATCGAAACATTTTGGCATCAATATATCCCTAGTTTTATATAAATACAAATTTCCTAGGAAGCCAAAAGCCTCTCACTTGTTATAAATGGTTTATGCACATTTATATCCATAAAATATGATTATAAATGTGCAGCAACATACATAACCTACTACTACTGCGGCACTCTGTATTAGTCTACACATTTCATAATAACTAAAATCACTTCAAGTTATCAAAAAGACATTTTGGTACTTTTGTTAACACTATAAACACACACAGTAGAGAAGCTAGCTACACAAGTTTTGCAAACAACAAATGGCGGACAGTGGCCATTAACTTTCATCAATGAATATAAATCTATAAAAATCAAAAAGATATAGGGAAATATTCTTAGCGCAGCTGCAGATACGCAGCGTTGGTTTGCTTTCTCTCTCATTCTCATGGCAATTTGCAATCTTCCCTCTCACTCTAGACTACCGCACAACAATCTCTACCTAGTGGCAGCCGAGCCAAGATAGCAAAATTAGAAAAAAAGTAGTCTTGAGTTTTTTACATTGGTTTTTCAATTCTTATAGATGTGTACTCATTACTTTCATTAAACACCAACTTTCCGTCTTCTACAAATGATGACACGGTTGTCATTGAAACAAATGAAATACATAATGTGATTGAGCGTTTCTTTACGTTAACAGTGGTATATAAATCACGTCGGTATTCCGAAGTTTACATACTTTAATGAGTACCAAAAGCGAACGCTGCACATCGACAAATCATCCATTGATTGCCAGTTTTGCAACAGTTTTATCAATGGAACATCCGTTGATCACCAGTTTGATGTGTTTGCTACTCGCCATCCTATGAGCAAACACATCAAACTAACTCTGGCATACTCGCCACTCTCAAGTCAGTATGTAAAATTAATCATGGTATACTCATATGAGCGTTTCCACCCTCACGGGCCCACCAATGCACATACAGTGGTATTGCTCCTCCCATCCACTATACAAGTATATCGACCCGCTCACCCAACCATACACGTATGGTGTAGGGGTGTGCGGGTAGCAATTTTAGGATTCTAGTGGAGTCAAGTTTTTAGACATAATTTTGAGTTCCGAGTTTTTTTTCGAGTCCAGTATTTAACCCTTAATTTAAAAAAATGAAAACACTGAAATGAAGTAAGCAATACACTCTAACACTATTTATTTAGTTCCCTAAATAATTAATAAAGTTAGGAAAACTGTTTTAGAATCTATGAAATGATTTATCAGTGATTAAATATAAATATTCATAAACATATATGTTAAATAAACTGTTAAATACGAGGGCTCTTCAGAAAGTAAGGAACGTTTTGGAATTAAAATTAAACCAAGTACAAGAACAAAATTTTATTATATACATTTGAAAGAGGGACTAAAATACTACTTCTCTACATAGTCACCATTCAAATTCAGGCACTTATCGTAGCGGTGGACAAGCTACGAAATCCTTGCGTCAAAGAATTCTGCCGCCTGTGATCTCAGCCACGCGGTGACGCTTTCCTCGAGCTCCTCGTCGTTGTCAAACCGCTGAGTTGCCAGCCAAGTCTTCATTTTTGGAAATAAGTGAAAATCACTTGGAGCAAGATCTGGACTGTAGGGTGGGTGAGGAAAAACTTCCCACTGGAATGAGTTTATCAATTCTTGTGTCCGGATTGCCGTGTGAGGTCGTGCATTGTTATGCAAAAACAACATTTTTGATGACCATTTTCCTCGGCGCTTGTTTTGGATTGCTCTCCTAAGGTTCTGCAATGTTTGGCAGTACCGATCAGAGTTTATGGTAGCACCACGCTCGAGATACTCAATAAGAAGAACACCTGGCCTGTCCCAGAACACTGTTGCCATGATTTTCCTTACCGACAGAGTTTGAAGACATTTTCGTGGCTTTTTAGGGGAACTTGTGTGCCCCCACTCCATGGACTGTAATTTCGTCTCGGAATTGACGTCTTTTAACCAGGTTTCATCTCCCGTTATGATATGATCCAATAACGCATCACCATGATCGTGGTAGGCCTCCAAAAACGTCAAAGCTGCCCCCATTCTTTGTTCTTTATGGCGATCCGTAAGCATTTTCGGTACCCATCTTGCACAAAACTTATGGTAGCCTAGCTTCTTTGTAACAATTTCAAACAATAAAGTCTGTGAAACTTGTGGAAAACATAGAGCAAGCTCAGTTATTGTGAAACGGCGGCTTTCCCTAACCTTTTCATCAACTTTGGCGACCAGATCGTCAGTCACGATGCTCGGACGTCCACTCTTCTTTTGATCATGAACGTCGGTTCGGCCATTTTTGAACTGGATACACCACTTGCGGACAGAACTTTCATTCATTATGTTGTTCCCATACACTGCACACAATTCCCGATGAATCTCTATTGGTTTTAAGTGTTTTGCTAACAAAAAACGTATCACAGACCGCACCTCACAACTGGCGGGATTTCTATTGCAGCACACATTTTAAATTTGAATATAAAAAAAAGCGCGCCCCTGGCGGCGTTAGATGGAAACGTTCCTTACTTTCTGAATGGCCCTCGTAATATGTGAAATATTTGTCATAACTTATAAAAAGGAGGCATAAAATAAATTCAGAGAAAAATTTTAAATATTGAAATTAAACAAAAATTGCAATGTGTTGCTAAAAACAGTATATAATAGCCTTATCGCCAACTTTACTGCGAAAGTTGATCTATAAACTTTAATCAAATCAAACTGACTAACTTAAAATTAATTTTCTTAATATATAAAGAATACAGCAATAGAGTGGAAAGAGATTGATCTCTTCACTAAAATCCATTTTATTTAATTTTTTTTACAATTCCCATGGTACTTTGCATATTAATGTTTACAAGTTTCAGAAGTTCACAAAACTATTAATGTGTAATGCTTTTCTTCAATTGAAAGTTAAACCTAATAATCCATAAAACAGAAGTTATACAATAATATGTTCTTTTCAGCTAACCTAAATTTAACCATTGACTACAATGTTTTGTTTCCACTAACAGAAACAAAATAATTAATAGTCAATACAATACTAACTAGTGATAACAACTGCTGACTGGTCAAGGTTAACCTTTTTTTTTGTTTTCATCGGACTATTTGTACTTCCATGTGTCAAGTTGAGTTGTCAAGGGATGGGCGTTATTTAACAAAACAGAATAAATAACATGGTTACACAAAATACACTGTTATTTTTGTAACTCCCAGTCATGATATGGTTATAACAAACTTTATATAACTGTAACACATAGTGGTAATGGAGAGTAAATATAGCGCGCTGAGAAGTAAATGGAACTGTAACTGAACTAAGAATGAAACTTAAGACTCTTTCACGTTACAGTTAAATTATCAATAACAGAATGAACTTTGAGCGGTAACTCTGTAACGTCAAGCAAAGCCGCAACGCCTGTAACTCATTATCATAACATAAGGCATGCCTTCAACTTCATAACCTTTGCTAACTTGGAACGTTATCTAGACCAGCTGTAATGAGGCTTCGAGCCCTTAAGTAACGTCAGGCCATAACAGAATAACTGTCTGGAACGTCAACGTGTCGAGAGTAACAGGTTACAAAAATCTCAGATTATTATAACACGTTACCAGAACTTAATAGAGTTACGTTACAGGTTATCAAAAGAGTAACTGTAAATAACTAATTCTTTGTGATCAGTTATCACATTTTTTATGAATTATTCCAGACACACCGTGAAGTGATGGCTATTTGGAACAGCTTATTTGGACGTGCATTCTTTATAAATAACTTTTGGCTGTAATCGCGATGGCCGTATGATCGAGACTGGTGTGTGTGAATCATGAATCTGAATACATCGCAAGAACACCTCCAGTTACAAATACGATATTATGATCATATTTTAAATACAGTTGCCAACATAAAATACTTATCTTTATAATCTATTATACAAATGGGACTTTTGTCTTGAATAATGGGACTTTGAATGGCACTTTTTTAGTGTAAAACTTTTGTTTTACACTAAAAAATATGGCAAAATTCGACTCGGATTTTTTTCGAGTTTTTTAAATCTCAAATTGAGTTAGAGGTTTTATAAAACTCGAATTTCGAGCTACTCGCACACCCCTAGTATGGTGATATTGACCCTTCCACCTACCCACACTTATGGTAGTATTGACTCTCCCACCTACATAATTCAATACCACAGGCATATAAAACTAAAAGTGGAATATTTGCCATCTTATAAGCGAATAAATAAAACTAGAATATTACTTAGGTAAATAGGGTTTTGTTGTGATGAAAGATTACTAAGAATAAAGAATCACTAGCGGACACCCTGCATGCTTTGTGTGCCAATCCTGTCGCTTGCTGCGCACGTGACACCTTGGCCTTCAGCCTCGGTATGTGAGTTTTGACTGCAAATATCAGTGGTTAAACTGTATTAAGTAAACTCATAATATGTCAATTTATTAAGAGTAGCTCACACATTGCACTTGAGTTGCGACCTATTTTTAGTCTAATACAAACACTCAATGTTATTATTTAGCCTATCCAAAAGTTTTCATTTCATTTACTTTACAGTATTTAACATCTGATGATTGCAGACAGATATGCATTTACTTTTTTACAATTTTATAGACCAATCAAAACTGAATTTAAATCAAACTTACCCTCTCTAACAACAAAAAGATCTATAAACTCAGTGTTATAAAAATAATGTTTTAGATTCCAAAAGTTGTTAAATTTCTAGAAAACATCATTATTTGCATTTAAACAGCGGTTACTTTTCGACTAATTTAAATCTCTTTCCATGTTATTCTTATGGCGTACTTTGACATACTTTTAGGGCTACCAATTCCTTTCATGGTATAAACATTAAACAATGAAGACCTTATTGCACAACTCCGAATTTAGGCAACATTTTTAGACACTTCAATCGTTCAAATTGGTCAAGAAATAAGGGAAAAGTTATGTAAAAACAATATAAAAAAATTTCGTTACGTATTATAAATAAGGACTCTGAATGTGTGGAAAACTGATTTACAGTATAGGCAAATCAATAGTATTTAAAATATATTGGAACATTAATCTAAGTGACAAAAATGTTTTACCTGATAGTCGATAAATGGTTTGTAGTACTGTGATTCATAATATCAATTATTTGTTTTATTTGGTATGAGTTTTTACATTAGAAATTTTCCTAACTCATTATTTGTTCTAGAAATTATAATATAATAGAAAAAAAAAACAAAAAATACCACATTTTGCCTTCTAACAGAGAAGTACCTTACCAACCTTATTAAAAACCAAATTTGTTTACCCTAGTCCCATACCAACCCGAAACTACTAGTAGTTCCCAATGCTTACCCCTTGTCACTAATTACCACCATGTCCTACAGAAACTCAACCAAATCCTGAAAGATAGCTTCAAAAAAAGCTTTCTCTCACATCAAAGATCTCCTAGAAAAACCTCCTACTGTCACTTTCAGACAAAACAAAAACCTCCACCAAATTCTGGTCCATTCTAAGTTACCAGATCCTAACATCCTGACTGTTCCAAAGCCAGCAACAACTCAGTTCTAATCCTTGCAACAACAAGAAGTCTTGCAAAACCTGCCCAATTCATCTTCCAGCCACATGTTTTACATCCACAACCTTCAAGATATCTGGAAACCACACCATTTTATCTGTGAAGATATCTGGTGATTCCACCAATTTAATTTAATAACTCCAGTTCTGCCCAATATTTTTTACCAGAGAAACCCTCCAAAAACGCATGAATGGCCATATACATGATTGGAAAGTTCAAAATCCTGAAATACCAGTCTTTGCCCATACCCTTCTCCATAACCAAAATTTTGACCAGTGTTACACCACTGAAGTAAATAGACCCCTTCCTTCCCATGCCAATAGTTCCCAAATCAGAAGGGTGGAATTAGCACGCTAATGGATAACTAAATCCCATGACCCACCTTATCTGAACATAAGATAGATCACTCACCACTCCTCTTTCACCCCTCCCCCATCAGCAAACTTCATCTATACAAACTGGAAAAAACTGCATTAAAACGTGTTGCTCTATGGATATACAACCCCTACCACTGCTACTCTCATTTTATTACCAAACAAATAAATAGGAAAAATGTCAATTCATTAAATGTGATGAACCAAGGTTATAAGGACATTTGTAGATTACTATACACTCTTAAATATATCAATTGGTCGGTAGCGTAGTTGGTTCAATCCCAGCTTCATGTGCTAAAGGTTGTCAGTTCGATCCCAATCAGAGTCAATACATTTTGAGAAGGATCAGCTGATAACCACCGGCTGTTCATTTGTCATTGGGCTATTAATTAATGACACTTTCTAAGGAATAGTCGGCCTTAGTTTGTAACAATGACTACATTCGCTCATCTACACTCATCACACTCATTCGAAATCCATATTCGCCCATATCTTGACGATCGGCGTCTTATGAATAATAAAAATAAATAATAATAAATAAAAATCCAGTAACAAATTAATGACAAATTTAAGTTTACTCCCAATTAAAAACAAAATTCATAAAGTGGAGTGTAACTAAAATAAAAAAAAAAATGTTTTAGTTGGTTACCTCATTTCAGTGTCATAAATGTTTATAATGTTAAATTAACTTACTGATGCCGTTACACCAGCAGCTATGTACAAGTTGCGTTTGTGTTTATTAGCATGTTCATACTTGGTGTACAGCTTCCGTCCAACCCAAACTGGTATGCCTAAAATAAAATAAAACAAATAAATAAAATAAAACCATTCGGTAAGTACATTTAATTAATAAAACAATGTTAGGTGATTATGAAGGTATTATTTTTTAATACATTTTCAAATTCACATCTTTACTGTAGAGAAAAATTTACAATAATTGCAATACAACTGTCAAGACTTTTTTTTAGTTATTTATCTTTTTAATGCCTTCAGGAAGTTTATTAATAAATTTGATGCCAATTTGTGATGGCAGGTGGTATGCCATTTTTGTGTTGCTCTGTTTGATAGTTATCTCTGCCCCTAGTTCCGTAATAGTGTATGTCTCTACCCTAGACTAAATAAAATTTGAAACAGCAGTACATGGTGACCTCCAGAATATAAAGTGAGGGAAGGGTCAATAATTCAAGTACCCTGAAGACATTATACACGATTCTCGTGTATTTATTTTAAAAATAATTCTGACAGCTCTAAATTTACAGAGATAAGTCATGTTTTAAAACTTTACGGATGAAGAGAAAGGACAATTAATTTATGAATGCAATTAAGATTTGTTTTGATGATAAATTATGAATAATTTTTAGGAAAAGTTTATAAATTTGTATAAATCTTTTAACTCTTTGAGGGCTGCAGCGTACACATAGTAGACAGTGCAAAATAAGCATAAAGTGCCATTATAATCATTGCAAGATACACATTTAATTAATATTTCTCATAGTACATTATCGATGAACTTACTCCATTAGTTTGTTGTAATCGTAATGTTCTAAAGTATACTATGGATGAAATTATCTGAAGTTGATGGGGCACACCAAAGGGGATGGTTGAATTTATGGATATTATGATTTGCCACTAAAAGATTGCTTCCGGTTGGTATAAAGGCCTAAAAATGAAGAATCGGCATCATGTACACCTAAAACCGCATATGCTATTTATTGTCTGACACTGTAATCAATTGCTTATGAAAACAAAACTTGCTTTCACAATACTGAAGTATGGACATAAGTAGTAAGGTAAACTGTGTTAAATAGTTAAGTTACAGATTAGACAGAACTAGTTGTTAAATTGTACAAATTGATGTACAACACATGAAACTACCAAACTTGTTTATTTATATATTTCTTTTAATTTAAGGAGAGGCCGATTCTCTTTTTAACCTTAACCTGCCCATTCCCCATAGTAATTGATCTATAGTAACTGTCGCATGGTGGCTCAGTGGCTAAGGTTTTGGACTGCAGAGGGCAAGGTCGAAGGTTCTAATCTCCACTGAGCCAACTGTCGGTACTTCACACGTTGAATAAAGTTCACGCAAAGGCCTGTAGGCCCATGTGAACTGGCGAGTGAAGTTTAAAAAAAATCTATGTTGAGAACTTATTAGTCAGAGTAAGGGGGAGAACCAGTATAGTACAAGATGAATATTACTGATAAGAATTTACAGTCAAGACATGCATTTGAACCCGTACTATCTCTGTCAGGCTCAACGTCCTAACGCTTTAGACCTTTTGGCCACTGGCTCTTAAAATATGTTCATAAAAGTTAGAGCTAAAAACAAGGGAGGGGAATGTGTTGTCAGTCTACAGCTGACCAACCGACGGTCTGGCTGCTGGCTGTGATGTAGCACATGCTCAATGACAGAGCTCCACCTATTAGAGTGGTTTTGAAATATTCTACTTACTCTCACGGTAATAGTTTTGTAGTTACACAGCATTATTTTCACACTGTAGTAATATATGAAACAATTCAAAGAAAGTTTTAGTTTCAACATTCTGCTTTAAAATTTATAAGAATAATTAACAACTGATTTAAAAAACTCTGATAATGTACTTCAAATATCCCAGAACTTCAGATAACCACAATCCACATTTAAACACATTCCTAGTGTATCAATATATGCAGGTTTTTTTTTCACAGTACAAGTGAACATCACACAACACAAATATATTACAATATAAGCACAAAAATATTAAATACAAGTACAAAATGCACAAATATTATGGTGATTGATTTCGGTGAACCACACTCACCTTCCTAAGACCAGAGGGATTCACAAAAGAATCTTCAGAAAAGATTCAATATATTTGTGTTGTGTGATGTTCACTTGTATTATATTTGTATCAACACGTATTATGCTAATTAAAAAACTAGTTTTTTTAGTATTTGTTCACCTAATAGTCTGTATGTAACAACAAAAAGTTGTCTTCCATTAGGTGGTTCAGACTACTGAAATATCACAGAATGTATGCTTGGTTTATTTTTTGTTTATATGCTTTCCTACAATAATTGTTTGTTTACAGTGTTGCCCACTGTAAGCTATTTTCATTGTAAGCTAATAATTTACTTTGAGACATATTTTTAAATTTATTGTTTCATTGAATATATTATTGCTGAAGTTGGGCTTTGCCTTTTGTAAATAATAGGCATAAGAATAGGCCTAGACTTGTGTATGTTGTAAGTGAACTCTTTATTTATGTAGTTGTAGTAATAAATACGGGTGATGAAACTTTGCAGCAATGAACTCTCTCTCAGGCTCCAGATGAAAGTGTTAGTTTGTTTATAAGTAGTATGATAGTTGTATTAGGGATGAAATAGAAAGTGATGTTGATCTCTCAGACCAGTACATACTGAGTACTAAATTAATACTGTTTTATTACATGTATTGTATTCCTTAATTTGTTGCCAACTAAATGAAAATAGCTAATTTCAATTCATTGAATAGTAATTCCACAGAAGGATTTTCCCAAGTATGTGCAATAATGTACTTTTCATAGTGTTTTTCTTATTTTGGTTAACACTTTGAGTGCTGGTCCTAAATATGGAGCCATTTGAAGAATGCTGGCCATTTTTGGTGCTTTTTAAAAATGCATAGATTTAAAACCATTAACAGGGTGTCCATTAAACCTCCTTTAACAAATTCCCTGACTTTTCCCTGACCGATCCGTGATTTCATAGAAAATTTCCCTGACCCCAAATCAACATAGTACTATTAAGTTAATATTACTATTTAACTTAATAGTAATATTATGTACTGCTATGTACATACATTATGTTATTTACATCAATTACAATTATTAATAACCGAAATATCAATATTTCACAAATATATTATTATTGATAACCGTAATAATTAAATTCAAAACTATTACCTACAATAATTATTCTTTTTAACCCTAGATCCGGCATTTTACGAAATTTCGTACAATTTTTTCGTCATGAAACTGGCATTTGACGAATTTTCGTACAATTGCAGCGTCGGAGATTTACCATATTTATAATGCGCAAAAATCAAGCTACTTCGATGTTTTTATACTCTATGTACTCAGCGTGAACAGACGATTCCAGTGGTATGCAACATCGCACACTGCACTTTATTGGCGTTATTTTAAAACGTAGTGAAAGTTGAAGATGGAACAGTCTCGCCATTGTTGTTGTTTAGTCTGCCGGGCCTGATTTCAACTACGGTAAATAATTATCGTTTACAGTGTAATTATCACTTCTAGTGTGTTTAGAAGTGTATTATATTGTATTAGAGTGTTGTTTTAGTGTTGTGAAGTGTTATTTATTGTTTCAAATTTACAAAATTATTGTAAATTCAGTGATTTAGTTTAGGCCTTCCTAGGCCTATTGTGTAGTGTAATATTTATTTATTTACAACTATACTTCATATATTGTATAGTTATAAATAGGTTAGTGACAGTGTTTTTATTTTATATAGATGTCTGATAATCTATTTAACATTTTAGTATATAATAGAATTCTGTAGTGTTTATAGAAAATTTGTATCATATTTTTGAATGTTATAGTAACCGTGGTTACTAATTTTCAGGTTTTTGTATACGTTCCAGTTAAAAATTTATAAAAAATAATTTTTACTTACAAACCTACATAAACTATATATTTTCTGAAACTAGATAAAATTTAGAACATTTTGGCTATCTCACATTTCTTTTTTTATCATCACAACATTGATCATAGGGGGTGGTCCCCCCCTATTTTCCGCGATTTCTAAAACAATTTACAACTATTTCATAACATAAAAAAAAAAAAAACTTTATAGGTTATGAATTATGTATTATATGATAGCCCACATTCTTGTGAACAGTTTGATATCACACAATTGTACTTTTATTGTAATATAATATTTTTTATGAATTTTATAAAACATCACTGCAAAATCACCAAAAATGACCCGCCATTTTGGGCAAAAATGAATGCCGGATCGAGGGTTAAACTACTTTATAAAAGTAGAGGTAGATTTTTAAAAAATATTCATAATTAGCCTTGAGTAAAAAACAAACATACCTTTTATTCTATTGTTAAATTATGACAATTTTCAATACCTTGAAAAACGGTGCTAAATTATAATTTTCCCAAAACCAGCATAAATTTTAGGTCTATGACTTATTTAAAAAGAACTAATCAGAAAATTATTTCAGTAAGTTTTAAACTTTTAGCAATGGAATTAAGTAGCTTTTTCATAATTTAGAATATTAAATGGCATGTAAAATTAACATTTAGTACTGAACAAAGTAAAGGATTTTTTGTAACGCACCCAAGTATATAGTGACTATTACAAATCACAACAGACTTGTGTTCTTGGTAGGATTTTCCAGGTTTTGTTTCAAATTCCCTGATTTTTCCCTGACTTTTCCAGGTCATTTAAAATTCCCTGACTTTTCCAGGTTTCCCCAATTTTCCCTGTTGCTGGACACCCTGATTAAACATAGAACAATTCTACTTACATGTCTGAATTTCTTCTTCTTTTTATCAGTATACAATTGATTAAAAATCAGATTTTTTCATCTCATTATATCAACAAAAATCAAGCCAAGGGCAATTGAGTATACAAAATGTTGTCATTCGACAAACATAGGTCATTTTTCCTGCTCCCGACCTCCACCAGGCGGAAGTTTCTTGTTGCATGTTTATTTTCATACGTTTAAAAAATTGTATGAATTAATTATTAAACATCTCAAATGTATAGAAAGAGCATTCTGCGTCGATTGTTACCAAGTTTGTTGGGCTTGCTTGATGATAAACATGTTTTATTGAGTTTAACACAGGAGCATAAAATATGCCCTACTTCCCGGTTGAGGGTTAGTACTCAATAGACTATCAAACAAAATTATAAAGCATCGATCCCATAAAACTACGGGATCTGCATTCTTCGGAAGTTACAACTCCGTAAAAATCCACACAGTGTTAAAAAAATTATACATTAAATCTATTTACATGTTTATGTTAATTTTGTAGAATAGTTTATATGATACTAGCTTTTTACCCGTGCCTTGCTACGGGATTAACATACAAACAGTAATGTGTTAGTTTATTTTAAATTTCAATAAGCATCACAGCCTATTTCAAAAGTATTCATTTTATTTGTTTTTATCTACAAGCTGATGGTGTCAAATGAATAAAGTAACTCCATTAGTATGAGTGGTTTAGTAATGCATCAAGGTCAAATACACATACATTAATTTATATAATTGTATATATATTGTATTTTCAATACAAATAATAGTTTTAAAGTTTTTTAACTTTTAAAATTTCTTATGCTTGCCATTTTGAAATCGATAAAGATAATTTTGTTCATTTTTTATTTTAAACTACCCTTAACTAGGTTAGCAAATATACAAAGTTTCAAATTATTGGCTCAAACCTTGTATGAGATATAACTTTTTTATTAAAAAACACATACAGACAGACACTTAAAAGGCGAGATAGGCCACATGTTTATAAGGAACTTTTTTGCTTGTTTTTATACAGTACAAGTAAACCTCACACAACACAAATTTATTACAATATAAGTACAAAATGCACAAATATTATGGTGATCGATTTCGGTGAACCACGCTCACCTTCCTCAGACCAGAGGGATTCACAAAAGAATGGAAAATGGTGTTCAACAACTCAATTTATAGGCCTATGATCACATGACCCCATTGGCTGGAATCGTCAAAATGGCGGCTGCATTTTTTCCATTCTTTTGTGAATCCCTCTGGTCTGAGGAAGGTGAGCGTAGTTCACTGAAATCGATCACCATAATATTTATGCATTTTGTACTTGTATTGTAATATATTTGTGCATTTTGTGCTTATATTGTAATAAATTTGTGTTGTGTGACGTTTACTTGTACTGTATATGTACCAACACGTATTATGCTAATTAAAAAACTACTTATTTTTATGTCTACTATCATATCCTGAAGTTGTGCCAACCTTTCGTGAAACACCCTGTATATAGATACAATATGTTTAAGGATTGGTTGAGAAGTTTGTTTTATAACATTATTTTCTCAAACGCTTGTTAATTCATGATAAACTGGTCTGCAATTTATGGATATAACTTTTTGAATAATTTTTCATCCATTTACCTATTATTATGGCTGGAACTGCTATTCCTGCGACAAGTCCGATTCCCACTGGTGCTCCTACTAATGTACCTAGCTGCCATAAAATTTTCTTTTTTCGAGACCATGGTTTCTTTCCCCAAAATGTACATCCTGAAGGACTGAAATAAACAACACACAATTTAGGATACAAATAAAAAATATTACAGTGGAAAGAGTATAAATTTGAAATACTGACATGACTGTTAAACAAGCAATACATTCCTATATTTGTTGATAGAATACAAATGACTCTTGATAATTCAACAGCTACGGGACCGATGTGGTGTCAGATTACCAAATGTTGCCACATTGTAATATCATTGTCTAAATTTGTAATATCATTGAGTATTGCAAATTTAGAAAATCAAATTTACTATGTTTTTTTAGGCACAATGTATTGGACTACATACATATCATGGACTAAAAATATTTAATTTATGCTTAAATATTTTGATATTGACAGATTAATATTGTGTTAAATAATTCAGAAAGTTTGCACAGTACATAGCATACACATACTACAATCTAAACATGGATAAAATATGTGATAGTTTTCTGCTTCTTTTTATGCAAACGTTCGGTGATGGTTTTCCTTGAATGTCTGTCAACATTAAAATGTTGCTAAAGTAAAGTTCACTTTCCTCACATCAGCGTGTCAAAGTGTTGGCAGCCGACATAGCTTCATCACAGACATATTCAGTCTCAATGGCCTCCTTTATTATGTTGTCTGTACTACACTGCATATCAGCCTCTACTGCAATTGAACATGACTAAAAACTAACGAAAATACTTGAGATGCGTCAATCCTGTCAAGACATGAAACGTTTGCATTGTACACAGTACAGCCTAGATTGGAGATTCAGACAGCATCGGAATACCATGCTTATTCGAATCACTGTTAAATGTTGAACTAACGGGAGTCAACTGTATAACAGTAGCCACAAGTTTTATTATCCTGAAATACACTTATACTCTAATGTGATTCCTGAATATAGTAATTTCAAGTACAATACAACTCTAATTATCTGCTCTTGCTTTATCCAGCTGTCTGTGCCATTCGGAATAATTAGAAGAAAATAATATTTTTGTTATATAAAATTATACAACTACATGGTGTGCAATTCAGCCTCGCAACACAAATCTCAAACAAGAGTGTTTGAGTTTTGTATCTTGAATATTTTTAACATATTGTGAATTACTTACTGGTCATCACTACACAATATTCTGAGAATTTGTTTATTTCTATAACAGAGTTGGAAGTCTATTTCTCATATGGGGAAGTGGAAGAGTTCATTTTGTACACACCCTCGGCATTGTTGTCTTTTATATTGTAGCGGAGTGAAAACAAATTCCCGTTCATTTAAAGGATTTAATTACAGTAAAACCATTTAAAATCATTAAAATTATACAGTATAGCAAGCATTTATCTAAATACTATACAGTAACTTAACATATGATATTAGTATTTTAATGAGTAAAATACAGTTAGTTGTTTTAAAAACATGTGTCTTATGGGACATAAGATTTCAACAATATGTAGTCAGCTGTTTCATCTTGTTAAAATTAGCCATACCTTCATGATTTGTATTACATGCAATTGTAGGCAATCCTTTTTTGCTTGTCATATGATATGAATTACTGTATCTAATTTTTGCTATAAAATCAAGTTTTTTGTGACTTTTGTGTTTATGTTTTATACAGCTTTGTAAATAACAAAATAATAATGTCTGACAAGAGTATATTTGCCTTAAAACGCCTATGTGGTGAGTTGGAGCAAGACGGTCTCCGTCTGGCTTATTTTGGGCTTTTCCATGCCCATATATCTTATGGCTTAATAGCCTGAGGCTGTGCTCCCCATGTACAAGAAATTTTTTTGCTTCAAAAAAAGGCTATTAGAATAATCTCAGGTTTAAAGAGGACTGATCACTGTGGAAGATTCTTTAAAAAATTAAACATATTCACCTTTTATTCTCTATATATCTACCAATGTTTATTGTATATTAGAGCCTGCCCCGATAACATTATTTTAAGAAGCAATATTCACTATCACAACACTAGATATAACTATTTTATTGATTTGCCTAAACATAGATTACAGAAGAGTGATGGGAGCACTGCAGTAATGTGTAGTAAATTGTTAAATAAATTACCTTTAGAAATAAGACGACTTGATGACCGCAGTTTCAAGACAGTTATACGCTCATTCCTAATTAACAATGCCTTTTACTCACTAAAAGAGTTTTTGGAAGAAAGATGGACTCTAGCTAATTTTGATTTGTGAACTAGCTATAGTTTATAGCATATAACCTGACGTGCCTATGTATTTGTGATGGAATATCTTGTGGCAAATAAATAATTCTATTCTATGTTTGATTTAGGGGTGTGCGAGTACTCGAAACTTTGAATATTTGATCTAGTATTTTATTACTTGAACTCGGCTCGAAGCTTCCGAAACTAATCGAAGTTCGATCAAGTAGTTGTATTTAACGAAATATCAGATTTACATCTTAATTTAATTTTAAGAGTAAAAAGTTTTATAAGTTATGAATAAAAAAAGTGTGATTCCTTGGGTTTCATTTTACCCTTTATCATACGTTATCAATTTGGCTCAAAAAGACCTGTTACCGATACGAATCTAATGGTCTGTACGCTGTGGAACTTATGCATATTTTCATTCATATCAATAATACCGCTCAATCAAAAGGGTCCCGAGAACGGGTCACTTTACATCCCAAAAATCAAACTTCCCTTTTCTAAGCGAAAGTTCATCTTGGTTGTAGTATAGGTACGTGCACGGAACCGTTCAGCTCCTTTTCAGAACTGAAATTATTGTATATTTCTCGCGAGTCGATTGAGGTCTATTTTGTTTTTTAATCTGAGCAGGGAATCGTCCAATGATTTGACGTAAGAAAATACTGTATCATATCATATAATATATGGTAATGGCGTTCTAGCAGCGTGCGGCACAATATTATTGATTTATTTTCCATCAAATTAAAAATAGATATATATCCATCACGAACGTCTATTAATTATTATTCCGAAAACACCTTAGATTACCAAAACTTTGTGTAATATTTGCGCATACGATATTTTTCCTGTCAAATTGTTGAACGGTTTTCTGACTAGGTTAGACAATAACACAGTTGGAGTGTAAAAGATAGTAAAGTACGATAATTTTGATACTTAAACTCACTGAACGGTTCCCTGTTCACATTGACGTCGATGTAAACTGTAAAACAATCATGAATCAACCCAAGTAAGAGAGAAACAAGTTGGAAGACCTTTTCTTTAAAAAAATACAACAAATTTAGAGATTCGGAAAACAATTGTTACTAAACTGAAGCCTTATCAAACGTCTCGTTTTTTATTCATAAGTTTATAATTTAGCTGCCCAAAATCTTCACTGTATCACTAGTTGGCACTTAGCTGATATTTCAGACTAAATTTTGTCGCCAATATCGGCTGGACCTATTATATTAGCCGATGTCTATGGTTTTCATTCGATTACGCCAGGTTTTCATGAATTTCTCATTATAAAATAATTATTTATCTGTTGTTCAGTGTAGCCTCATGTATCGAAGAGTTTCAAGTTGCACAAATTTTATTACCGATCATAATTTAAAAACAAATTCATCCTAAGCGACTTTAAAAAGTATTTTTAGTAAACCTGCTTAGTTATCAATCAATCGATTGAACAACAATCTTTGTTATCCAGATTTTCAAATTTGATTATATAATTCAGAGCTTATTTCCGGTTAGTTGTAACCTTCTTATTACTGAATTAAATACCCACAGAATACAGTACCACTCTTCTTGGCGTGTACACAATCAATTTTTTGTTGAGAGGAGGCCATTCTGAAAGCAAATAACTGCATTTGGCGATAACGCCTGAACTTTAGCATCAGTTTGGTTGGATGCAGCTTTTGCCAACAAGTTCACTACGTTTTCACGGTACACTTTGAACTGAACTACCAGATAAACATATCGGCCGGCTGTAAAACAGTATAATTGGCTTCCATAGACAATCTGATCTGTGATATGAGTGAACAGATTAAATCTTTATAATCCACGTTGTTTCAATTAATAATATACTTTCTTAGTTTCTTACATCATATTAGTCATGAAAAAAGAAAAAGGTTAAACAAAACAATGCCACATAAAAATGTAGGAAGGTAGGAAGTAAAAAGTTTTATTTGTCAAATGTTACAGTTACAAACAAATCAAAATTATTGTGTTCAGTTTAGATGTATATATTTATGAATCTGGCAAAACTTAACATAGGCTTAGGATGGTGTCTGCCTGTTACAGTTGTCTTGGGTGAACAGGAAATCTTTCTGTAAATAATCGCTCAAAAATACTCGATACTCGAAAAAAGTGCCAACTACTCGACTCAACTTGGCTCGAACTCAAAAATCACTACTCGCACACCCCTAGTTTGATTATAATTTTTTAAATTATTATTATTATATTTTGATGAAATTTGCTACTAATATTAATTTTTTAAATCTAAACAAAATAAAAAGGGTGTTTTTAAATAACAAATGTTTTGTTTTATTTATTTTTTTAACCCTTCGCAAGCTAATTTATGTTATTAACGTAAGCATATATGAAACTTGGTTGGGTCACTACTGAATTTTTTACCATTATATAATATTATGCTTCAAAATTAACTATTATAAGCAGAATGAACTAATGTTTGGACGAAATAATTTTTTTAAAACTTTTATGAAAGTAATACTTGCGTATATACACGTCATTAGCTATAAGGGAAATTGTTTTGTACGTTTTTACCCGTAATTAGCTTGTTCTACTAAAATCAGTTGTTGGGTAAGTTTGAAATAAAATACTACTTTGTTGTTAATTTCATTTGATTGTATAATCTAATGACTAAACATGATATTACAAGTGTACTCAAGCATACTTCTCTTTAGTGTGATATGCCTCAAAGCAGATTTCTGGATCCAAGGTAGGCTTTTCCTGGTAAATTTTGCAAAAGTAAGTAGAACAAAACTACATAAATAAAATAAACAGAACAAATCGAATTCATAAACCGAAGTAACTTGTGTCTAAGTACACAAAGTGTGCGGCACAGAATGCAGCAGACGAAGCACTGGACGCTGGACTAATAACGACACAAGTTTTCAATAGAGAGAGAGGAGGGTCGGAGAGGGTAGGGAAGGGATGGGAAGGAGGGAGTCAGCAAAAGTATTGGGTGGAGGGTCTAGTATGACTAATAACAAATTGCGTGTGACCTTGGGAGGCTGAGTGGGGATCAAACAAATTCAAATTTCATATGACGGGTATTCCCGGCAAACACTCGTTGAGCTAAAAACTGTGTGTGTATATATATATACACACCGCTCGCTCGGAGAAAACCGTTTGTGTATATAATCGGCATACGCTAGTGAAAGGTTAATATGTTGTATTATTGAGTTAGTCCAACATACACAGTTAGTGGATATTATTATGTTAGTTACAAAAGATTATAAATACTATTTATAACATTTAAAAAGTGTTATCTATTCATTCGTTTAAACAGACAGATACTGTACAACAAATGGCGCAGTCGAAAAATACAGTTTTAATAGTAACGATTTTGATGGAATAACAGAAGATTGGGTCTATTGGTAGGAAAGATTTAAAATCACTTTACGAAATGAAGGTATCAAGAATGAAGACAAGAAACGTGACATGTTGTTGGGGCATTTAGGACCACAACCTTTCAAGATACTTTTTGACTCGGTTCAAACAACTCCTGTAGGTAATGTTGGTTTCTCTGATGTACTCGATATTTTGAATAAATATTAAACAAAGTCCAAGGCCCCACTGTCACAAAGGGTAAGTTTTTCACAGCGGTTCAGGCACGAAGGTGAAGCTATTAACCAATTTGAGGTAGCTTTACGATCTCTTGCTGGCCACTGTGATTTTGGTGGGAGCTTAGATGAACGATTGAGAGATCAGTTTATTCTGGGTGTAAACAATGATAAATAGCAGTTAGAACTACTGAGACTCCATGCTTTCACTAAAAGAACATTTTCAGGTGTTGTTGATTCAGCAATATTACTAGAAAATATTGATCTACAAAACATGAAATGAAGAACTCACACATTAACATGGTCAATGTTTCTGACAAAGCTGGTATAAACATTTCTGGCCAAACAAAGACAGTAAAGTTTAAACCTATGACAAATAAAAACAAAGCTAAGCACATTTTACGCCTAAACAAATATATACACTGTTTCCGTTGTGTTAATCGGAAACATATGATGGGAGAAGAGTGCCCTGCTGAAGGTATCATTTGTAGATCTTGTGGAGGCAATAACCATTTTTCTCGTACATGTTTAAAAGTAGTATATGCTGTGGTCACCAAAGAGAAACGTGTAAGCTGAGTACAGAATGAATATATCTGTGGGAAAAAATATTGACCCACCCGTCCACCTATACACGTACAGTGGTATTGAACAACCCCCCACCCATACAAGCACGGTGGTATTGACCCACCCGTCCACCTATACACGTACAGTGGTATTGATCAATACCACTGTATGTGTATGGGTGGGCGGGTGGGTCATCATCTCTGTGAGTGCGGGAGGGTCATCTGTATGTGAGGGCGGGTGGTTCGTCAACACTATTTATGTATGAGTGGGTGGGTGGGTCATCACTGTATGTATGGGTGGGCGGGTGGGTTATGTTAACATGATGATGGTGAGGTGTCTTGTTCTGACATAGATCAAATAAGAACTTTAAAAAATGGTTCAAAAGTAATGATTACTGCCAATATTAATTAGCAGTAATCATTACCTTTAGCAATAATAATATAAAAAAACCTGTGAAGATGCTTTATGATCCCGGTGCTGTTTTTAGTGTCATTGGAGAGACCTTATGAAAATAACTTGGGACACCTAAACTGATTCCTACTGAGGTTTTAACTACTTATACGGGAATAAACATTGAAATGCCAGAAAAAGCATCAGTAAATGTAAGTGCATTTGGAAGCTCAAAACAATTACAGCTAATTGTAATAAAAGAAAAAAATGAGATGCCCCTATTTGGATTAGACTGGGTACTCAAATTCAATCTTCCATTATTTCCAGGTTCAAAAGTATGCACTATCACTCTACAACCAACAAATGTCTTAAATGAGTAAATGTTTTTTTTTTTTTTTTTTTTTTTTTTTTTTAAGGAGAGGCCAACCTCCTTTTTAACCTTACTCTGCTCATTCCTCATAGACTATTGATCTGTGCAAGGAACTTAATCAGACAGAGTAAGGGGGCGAACCAGTACAGTAGAAGGTGAATATTATTGATAAATCTTCCAGTCTAGGCCGGATTCGAACCAGCGCTATCTCTAACCCAAGCTCAAAGTCCTGACGCCTTAGACCACTCGGCCACCGGCTCGCCCATCGAGATGATTCAGCACTAGTAAAAAAAACTAACCATGGATTTTTCGGAAGTTTTCGAACAATCTGTGAGTACAATAAAAAATTGTGATATTATACTTCACATATCTCCAGATTCAGTTCCAATTGTATCAAAGCCTAAACTCGTTCCACTTCCACTACGTAAAGCTGTGGAAGATGAATTGCAGCGTTTGGTGGACAACTAAGTCCTATACAACTTACAACGAGCGAGGAACCCATAATTTGGTCCTCACCGATCGTAATCGTTGTCAAGCCTTCTGTAGCAATACGAATATGTGTAATTTCAAAAATACTATAAACAAGTATATGCTTCCAGACAAATATCTTATGCCTAAGTTTGAAGAAAACATTGCAAAACTCACAGGAGGAAAAAGAATACACAGTTATCGACCTCAAAGACACATACCTCCAAATGGGAGTGGATGTTTCAGTACAAAAGTAACTATTTTCACACACAAAGGATTTTTCAGATATAATCGACTTCCGTTCGGATTAAAAGTAGCAACTGGAATTTTTCAATGTAAAATGGATCAAGTCTTAGACGGGTTAGAGGGTGTCGCATGTCTTCTGGATGATGTAATAATCACAGCTCCCACAAGGGAAGAACATTTGATACGTGTTATAGAAGTTCTAAAACGATTTCAAAACAATGGTATTCGTGCTCAAATTTCAAAATGTAAATGGTTTCAAGACTCAGTGAATTATTTGGGTCACAGTATTGATAAAACTGAAATACCACTCAACAACACAACATTTGGAAGCTATAAAAAACATGCCATCACCATAAAAAATCAGTGAACTGATATTGTTTCTTGGATCAATAAATTGTTACAGCAAGTTTATTCCTCATTTACAGTCAATATGCATTCCCTTACACACACTTTTAAACAAAGGTACGAGATGGTGTTGGACCGATAAACATGAGCAGATTTTTTTGGAATACATGGGGTGATTTTTGTAATAACACGGTTTGAACAGTATCTTTATGGAAAACATTTTGAAATACGAACAGACCATAAAGCTTTTTAGGAACATGAGTCTGTTCCTAAGGTGGTTTCAAATTGAATTGCCTAATGGGCAGTAACATTAAGCTCTTAATACTACTCCATAACTTACCAAAAAGGAGAAGACAACAAAACGGCCAATTTATTATCAAGATTTCCTCTTCAGTATACATTCAGATCAAGTGAAGAACGTTTGGGTGGAAATAACAGAAGCCATCTTTTCCATTTCCATTCTCAAGATTTACCCCTATCCACAAAAACCTTACAAGAAGATACAAAACACAATCCAATTCTATCAAAAATAATAAATTACCTTAGAAGCGGTTGGCCAACAGACGTAAGTGGAGATCAAGACATTAAACCTTATCACAATAAGAGTGAGGAACTCTCTTTTTAAAATGGTGTACTCCTTTGGTTTGGACAAATAATTATACCTACTAAACTAAAACAAAAAGTACTGGAAATTCTACATGAAGGACATCCACGTATATGAAAGGAAAAGCACTTTTAGGTATGGTGGCCTAAGTTGGATGAAAATCTAGAAGAACACACTAAACATTGTGTAGGGTGTCAAGAAAATATGCCTAGAGACACTGAGATGCCTCTTTTATCATGGAATATTCCAACTGAAGTATGGTCAAGAATACATATAGATTATGCGGGACCTTTTCTAGGAAAAATGTGGTTAGTGATGGTAGACACACGATCTAAATGGCTTGAAGTGATACCCATGACCACAACTACCACAAAGTCCACAATCAGTTACCTAGAAGTGTTATTTTCTAGATTTGGTTACCCGAAAATCATAGAAAGTGAAAATGGATCTCAATTAACATCTCATGAATACAAACATATAACATAACATAACATTCTGCAAAAACTTGAACATTAAACTCGCCCCCATCACTCCATACTATCCAAAAAGCAATGGGTTAGCGGAACGATATGTTAGGAAATTCAAAGAACGAATGAGTGCTTCACAGGGTAACTCCGGAACAGTTCAAGAAAAACTAAATTGTTTTCTGTTTGCACACAGAACTTCACCAAGGAGGTCAACAGGGAAAACACCAGCATTTATGATGTTTGGACACGAGTTGAGCTCTAAACAAGATCTCTTACTGTCTGACGTGGATGGTAAATTAGACGAAGAATTGGTGAAACAACAACTACTAAAACCTGGGTCGAGAGAAAAAGTATTTAAGAAAAAAGACAACGTGTGGGTTTTAAATAAATCAGGTTCCAGTTACAAAAAAAGAAACATTGGAAAAGTAAATGGACCATATTCCTACCTAATTAACGTTGATGGGTTGAGAAGGCGATGCCACACAGATCATCTTCGACCAGCTGTCATCTCATATGAGAAGGGGAGAAGATGTAGTGTAGCAGATGCTTTTAAATAACATATGTTTTGTTTTATTTATTTTTTAATAAGTTGTATTTTTGAGTTAGTTCAACATACACAGTGAGTGGATATTATTATGTTAATTACGAAAGATTATAAATACTATTTCTACACATTTAAAAAGTGTTATTTATTCATTCGTTTAAACAGATAGATACAACAGGTTCCCACCCTTAAAATATTTCCAGTTTATGCTCCAGGGGAAGCCGAACTTGAAATTTAATTTGTTATATATAATCTCATAAATAATATACTATACTTCAAACTAACCCACTGAAATATTTTTTTCTGCAAAGGGCAAGTATTTCTAAAGATTTTGATAGAAAAATCATTTAAATATCTTACATATTACTAGTTACAAATTTTTCTCTGAATGTCTGCAAAATCGCATATTTGAGCACAGCCTATTTTACATACAACTTTCCAAAAGTCATAAAAAATTGTTTGCACAATCCGAAAAATTTTCAAAGGTCCTCAAAGGGTTAAAGTGAATAAATATTATGACTATATAAAAACATACACCTCTCTATTTTCTTTCCATGGTAATACTTTATAAATGTTCACTAACATATACATGTTGACCAACAGAACTGATACCTTAGATAATGCAGGTCTGTAATTTCCTTCATGCACAGCCAACAGAACTCTGTCCCACAAACAGCGCAAGTCATGTGGTTGCAGCTGCCATCATCCATCTTGACTATGAGTACTTGGCAGCTCGGACACGGTTTTATGTCATCTCCTTGCACAAATGACAAACACAAAACTATCAGGTGGATACAATTCAATCATTGCTACCAGCAGATATTCGGACTTTATATAAAAAACTAAACTCTAAATTTATACAACTGAAACATGAACAGTAGACTAAAAATGTGAAATACTATTATGAAATTTGAGTATTTACTCCAGTATATATGGAATTGATATTCAAATAAAATCATTTTATGCTAATAACCATAGATCTGGGGTTTCACTCCATATAATGATTTTCACTCTAGACATAAATTTCAATGACAATTAACATCAAATATAAATCAGGTACTGCTCTGAAAATACAGATGTAAGGTTAAATATTTTTAACCCTTTTAGTGCCGACGTGCGCCGTGAGCGCACGTCGCTATTTATTCGAAAAATCCCGGCATACGCCGTGAGCGCTCGTCACTACATTTTACTAAAAATGCCGACGTGCGCTGGGGGCGCACGTCCGGTTTTTGTTATAGTGTAAATTCAATTATTGACCAAACGCCACCAAACTTTGTGTCCTGTATCTAGATACTATTAAAATTGTCAACAAAAATTCCTTTTTACTCTATGCTCAACGATGATGACGTAATAGCACGTGTTTACCGCTACATTTCAGTTTCGTCATTCAGTGAGTGTATGTTTTGGTTGTTGTTATTGTTTTGTTGCTAGGTGATCGTTTTGTCTAAATTTTTACCTTTTTATTCTTTTATTTTAGTTTGTATGTATTATTTATAAGTTATGTAAATAGATTGCATCATGAGTAAAAGAGCGAGATCGCCTGTAAGTGAAAATACAATCCTAGATAGTGTTGCACAAAGTGGTGTTCATGTTTATGATGAAGACGATCTAAGTGATACTTTTGTGGACAATATTTCTGAAACTGATAGTGATTTAGGATTTGGGGATGACACGGATGATGATCCAGATTATGAGGCTTCAGGTATGTCGTCTGATGACAGTGAAGTAATACCAGCTACATCAGGTAGGCCTAGGAATATTACTGTTTCTTCTAGTAGACCTATGCCTAGTACTAGTTCCAGTAATGTAGATGCAGTAATCGATGAAGTTGCAAGGAACCCACCCTTTCTCCACAACATAGGCCTATCTGATAATGATGAAAATGATAATAATGACAATGATAATGATGATAGTGTTCCTGATTGGACTGAAGTGACAGAAAATAACGATAGGCCAAATGTAAATAATTTTGGATTCAATGAAGTAACTGGTCCAAAACATTGTCCCTCCCATGATGCCCCACCAATTGCATATTTCAATCTATTTTTTACTGTAGGCCTTCTTACCCAGTTTGTACAAATGACAAATAAATATGCCAGAAATTATATGACAACACACATTCATAACATATCACCTGGATCTAGGGCCCGCGATTGGAAAAATGTGACTATAATAGAAATGAAGGCATTTATTGCTACCCTTTTGAATATGGGTATTGTAAGAAAACCCACAATTGCATCTTACTGGTCCACAGCTCGATCATTGAACACAAATTGGTTCGGTAACATGTTCAGCCGCAATAGATTTCAGTCCTTATTGCAATTTTTTCATGTAGCGGACAACGATTTGCTTTCTAAACCTGGACAACCTGGGTATGACCCATGTGGCAAGTTTGATTTTGTTTTAAAACATGATAATTGGGTATTCAGAAATTATTATACTCCACACAGAGAAATATCAATAGATGAGAGTCTTGTGGGCACAAAAAGCCACTCTCAAATCCTGCAATATCTCCCCAACAAACATCATCATCGTTGGGGGATAAAACTTTGGATGCTGTGTGATTCAATCAGCAATTACTGTTTGGCTTTTGTATGCTACAGAGGCAGTAGGGATACTGAAAGCAATTTAGGAGTTCCTTTCAATGTTGTAAAAACACTTTTGAATATTGGCCAGTATTTACAAAAAGGATATCATCTTTTTGTAGATAATTTCTTCATGAGCATACCACTGGCAAAATATCTTTATGAAAACCTAACTTACATCACTGGAACAATAAGAAAAAACCGCAAAGGTATTCCTCAAGCATTTAAAAATAAATTTGCAGTTGGTCAAAGGAAATATATGCGAAATGAAAACATACTGATGTTAGGACACCGTGAAAAAAAGACCCAAAAAAACCCCGTCTTATTGCTGTCGACTAAACACAAAGCTGATAGTGTAGATTGCAGAAGTAAAAGGAATGCTAACATAGTGCACAAGAAATCCACAATGATAAATGACTACAACAGATTTATGGGAGGTATTGACAGTTCGGATCAAATGCTATATTGCTACTTAGATGAACGCCGGACTGTCAAATACTGGAAAAAAGTGGTTTTTAATATATTTGGCCGAATGGTACTAAATACATATCTAATTTACAAGGAAAATTCATCTGGTAAACTACTAAATAGACAGCAATTTACAACAGCTATCATAGAAGCCCTAACTGATGAATGGTTTGAACACAAACGAATCGTTGAAGTTGGCCAGGAAGATGAACCGCAAAATCTTGAATATGGGATTGAATACTTGCCTGGCAGAATGCTAAAGAACTGCAGTGTCTGCAGCATTCTAAGTACTAGCACTGGGGGGGCAAGGAAACACACCAGAACCATTTGTACCAGATGCAAGAAGGGAACTCATCCTTTGTGCTTCGGCAAACACAAGTGTTGAAAAAATGTGTAAATATATATTGTAAATAGATAATTTTAGTTTTATGTACTTTCTTTATTATTTTTATTAACTATTTGAAACATTGGACTCAAGAACATGTGTATAGAAATATTTTTTATGGATTCAGTGCTAAGTATGTCATTTTGGATTTTACCAAGAATTTAGGATTTTACATGGGTTTTGAAGAAATACAATAACTTCTCCATTTTTCAAGGTAACTGCTTCAAATTTTTTGTGTGTGTTAACAATTAGATTTACTACAATCTGTACTAACATCATTTTAGTGTAGGCTAACATATAAAGGCAGTTATATATGGTCAAAGTTAAAAAAGAAATTATTTATTTATTTATTTTTTTATAAACACAAATTGTAAAAATGTTATCCTAACTTCATGAGTATTTTTTTTAGGTGCTACATATAATTACCTAACAAACAACACCTCATATGTTAATTTATTCAAATAAACAAAAAGATATGATTTTTTGTTTAAATGTTGTCAAAATCTTGAAAAATGGCCTGGGATTTTTCGCATACACCTTTATAAAACAGGTTGGGATTTTTCACATGTACATTGAAAAAATGTCTGGCACTAAAAGGGTTAAATAGTAAATGGTAGCATTACACTCTAGAAGCAACAGGCGTCTCATCATATCACAACAGGCGCAACACAACATGGCCAAACAACAAGAAAATGAGTTAACTTCAACTTAACTGCACACAGAACTACTCTATTTGCTAAAAAGCCATCATACTCTGAGGCAATATTGTATAATGCGCTACATATTCATCTTAAGAGAATAGAAGAAAAAGAGCACCAAAAAAAAACTATGCTTTTGGCTTGTTAGTAAGTCAATTTACTCAATTGACGAATTTCTAGACCATACAAATCGATCGCGATAACAATCTAGAACAAACAACAAAGTCTGGATGGACAACAATCAAAAGAATAAAGTACTGCCAAAACTAACCACCATTATACTTTTTATCATCTATAATATTATAGTTTGTATTGTACAATTCTATTGAAAACTATTCTAAACTTGATGTTTATGAATAAAGCTTCTGATTATTATTAAATCAAGAGTAAGAAAAAATTAATTCAAGACTAAATATACTGTACACAACACATTTCAGGACTAAATATACTGTAAACAACACATTTCAGGATTAAATATACTGTACACAACACATTTCAAGACTAAATATACTGTACACAACACATTTCAGGACTAAATATACTGTAAACAACACATTTCAGGACTAAATATACTGTAAACAACACATTTCAGGATTAAATATACTGTACACAACACATTTCAGGACTAAATATACTGTAAACAACACATTTCAGGATTAAATATACTGTACACAACACATTTCAGGACTAAATATACTGTAAACAACACATTTCAGGATTAAATATACTGTACACAACACATTTCAGGACTAAATATACTGTAAACAACACATTTCAGGACTAAATATACTGTAAACAACACATTTCAGGACTAAATATACTGTAAACAACACATTTCAGGATTAAATATACTGTACACAACACATTTCAGGACTAAATATACTGTATTATGATATTGCCAACTATCTAGTCAACGGAACGTCATATAATTGTGATTCAAGTTTTGTACTAGGCCTATTGGTCTTCATTTGGTAAAAAGATTGAATTATTATTTGTGATCAATGGTTTTATTTATAGCATTTGTATTGGAACAAGCTATTTCTAAAAATCTAATGGAGGCATGATAATGACTGCAAGAATGTGGGCAGGCTGACGCTCGGGTTCGACACAATCGCAATGTTTAGACAACAGAGGATTAGGCCTCCCAGGCATACCTGAACACTGAACATCTAATAGTGGCGAACATTGTAGCAGTAAACTTAGTTTGATCATGGTTTCAAAAAATAAAAACCTAAAATAGAAATACCAATACAAAAATATGATTGAGTATACCATCCTGTATTTACTTTAATATAAAATAAAGTACAGGTAGTCCTCGTTATACGCGGTCCCGATTTACGCGGTTTCGCTTATACGCGGATGGGCCACACCAACCCACCAACATTCCAACATTCCACATTGTAGCCAGAAATCGTCAAATATGATGTAGAAATGACTGAAAATGTCAGAACAACGTCAAAAGATATTGTGGATATGGCACAGCGTGTGGGATTCACAGACGTAGATGAAGCGGATGTTGATGAATTCATTACACTACAAGTAGAGCTAAGTACCGAAGACCTATTAACAATAGAAGATGATAGGTTTTCTGAAGGATCCGATAAGGAAGAAGAACCTGAAAGTGTTAAAACCTTGACTAGTAAAGGAATGGCAGAGGCTTTCTGTATGAATAATAACACTTTAAATTATTTTGAAGAGAACGACCCAGATGACACGAGGAGTGCTAAGGTTAAAAGGGAAGTTGAGAATGTGATTAAGTGTTATCGTGAACTATATAACAATAAATTAAAAACAACAACCAGCTCTCGATTAAGAAATTTTTCTCCCAAACAGCTGAAAAGGTACAAACACCTGGTAAGCAGACGTCAGACGTAAACAAAGGCGGGCTGTCTGACCCTTCCAGCCCAGTGGCAGGCACATCAAAAGATTGAACTACTGTATACTTTTTTAGTTGTGTACTGTACAGTACTTTTATTACTGTATTATTATCCTTTTCTCTTTGAATTTAATTTTTAATTAAAGTATGCCTATATACATTTATACTGTACGTTCTTATTTTGTTTGTTCATGTAGTAGTCAAATTTGAATTCAATAAAAGGCGTTGATGAATTATAATAGGCCTACATTTTTATTATATTTCCAAAACAATTAATTAATCTTTTGATAATCTTATGATATTGTAGTTTGAATTGTGTACAGTACTAATAAGCAGTAGGCCGGCCTGCTGTGGCTACAGTGGCGTAACCCGCTTTAGCTCCGACTCGTTATACGCGGTTTCGTTATAAGCGGCGCTTAGGCGGAACGTATCTGCGGCGTATAACGAGGACTACCTGTAATAGTATTGCCACTGCTTTACTGCTAACAAAAATCACAGACTGAATTAAACATGGCATCGATTCATTTTGCTGTGCTAATAAACAAACTACAGTAAAGACGTATTTCTTATTCGTAACCAACCCTTTAGTGACATATGATGGATATAGCACATAATTAAAAACAGGGAGTAAAGACTAGAGACAGAAAGTGTCTATCATGAATGTTGTTTTGTCATGATAAAGTTCAGTTTTTGTGTAATAAAATTATAAATAAATAGTGTTATAGTAGAAAAATATTTTCTGCTGCCTAATATCCAAGTACAAAAACGAAACTAACCACAGAGTTCCCAATTTGTGTACACAGTGTTATTTTCTCAGAATTGGTTGATATCAATACAAATAATCACGCTAATATTGATTTTCAAACTACAGTGCACCCCCTTATCTGACCTCGGATTATTCAATCCTCCATGCTATCCAACTTGGAAACATCTGAAAAAATATTTCTCTTCAGGTCTAACTAGGGGTGTGCGATGCATGAGAATGCATAGAAAAATTTATGTGATTTGATGCATCAAATCGTTTTGATTCAATGCAGAACTATGTTTAACCATGATACAATGTTGATGCATGGAAAGTATCACAATGATTGTACTATCGTGTGGTTATAAATATCTCAGAATTATTCTGATGTTTCAAAATAATGAATTAGTAATAAAAAATTTCCTTTTTAATGAATAATATTTATTGGTGCAACTTTAAGAACAAATTGTTTGATGTTTTGAATAATGGTACCGGGAGACTGAGCTTTGCTCAGTTGAATTTTGCAAACTGAAGAGGCAGCATCCATATCTCCCAGAGGATCCTGAGGATCGTTTGTTGTTGCTCTACCTTGTAGGTTATTAACAAAATTTCATTTTGGAGGTCTTTTGCGATTACCTTTAGACCCTTTGTGGAACTCGGCTTGCGGCCTCGAGGGGAGCTCGGCCTACAGGCTCGAGGGGAAAAATTTAGCCTGCGGTCTCACCAAGGCACTCTGCTACAGTCCCATCTGTGGATCTCGGCATGTCGCCTTGTGAGGAAGATCGGCCTGCAGCCTTGCCAAGATTCTAATGCAGTATGACCATGAATTTGGGTTTTAGGGGTAGTGGAGCCCATAAACATAGTCTTTTCTAAAATCTGATGTTATATTAGTAGAAAAGAATACCTTTAATTTGATAACTCTCTTTGGTGTATTAGTTTAAAATTACCCAATGTTGGGTTTTTAATTATATTTTTTATTTAGGAGGGGGCAGAGCTCTTAAATAAATGTTGTCTCTTCCGTAATGTAGTGGTATAATGTGATTTATGAGATAAATACCTATAGTTTGATAGCCTAATTTCTGCTAGAAGTCGAAATTGTTGGTAATTGTTTTTTCTGCTAGAAGTTGATAACACTGGACGTCTAGGATCCTATGGGGCAGAAATGAGAATTTTCCCAGGGTTCAAACTGGTGCCAATCTATTTCTCGTGGTCGAAAATCCCCCAAAAAATTAAAAATCCTTGGAACCAAAGAAAATCTCGTCCACATGCTGCTTGTTGTAGATAATAAGGTACAGTAATAAAAAGGGAATTTAATGATTTATTGAGAAAATAAATACAAATAGGATATACAGTAAACACATTAATTAATTAATAAGGAGTAAAAAGAGAAACAGTGATAGTGAAATAAACAATCTGACAAGTTGATAATCATACACTAACACATGTTCAAAATGACAATAAAATATTAAATAATTCCATCACATATGGACAAGTAAGTAAACAAAACACACATGATCTCCTAAACAATAAATTGTTAAATAATTCCCGTCTAGGAGCCTCTGGGCAGAAATATGAAGTTTCCCAGGATTGAGACCGGTGCCAATCGATTTCTTGTGGTTGGAAACCCAAAATAAAAATTCTTGGAGCCAAAAAAATTTGGCCAGACGTAGCTTGTTTCAGATAATAAGATGTTTTACGATGAAATAGTTATAAAATGATTATTTCAAGAGTGTTTTCATTCCATATTGTCGTACCAACTGGACAGGGATGAGTGCGATTAGACGTACAAACTTGTTTAGATCACGATAATGAATACAGAGTTCGACCGGCAGATATAAGTTTTTTTCTTCTTCTTCACCTTACACTGCCCATTCCTCATAGACTATTGATCTGTGCGAGGAACTAAGTCAGACAGAGTAAGGGGGCGAACCAGTGCAGTACAAGGTGAATATTACTGATAATCTTCCAGTCTAGGCCAGATTTGAACCAACCCAAGCTCAAAGTCCTGACACCTTAGGCCGCTCGGCCACCGGCTCGCCCAAAGCCGGTACAAGTACTGACTTGTACTGATAAAAGCCCATCAAGCAATGCCTATGAGTACCGTAATTGATGTGCATGTGGTGTACCACGAATCGGTGGAACATTCCCATACGAAAGTCCATCTCTTTCAGTTAGTCAGCAAATATTTTGGGATCCTTATGAGGTAAAAAAATAATAATAATTGTTATGTACTTACTTAATTAATAATTAAATAAATATGGTTCTTCTATTGGGGGTTTTTATAATAGAAAAAAACCTATTCTTTGATCGCATCATGCATAAAGTGGCTAGTATCATTTACCCTAAGCAAAATGGTTTTACAACAGGGAGGTCTACAGTAACTTAATACTCTTTCAATCTTGTATTAAAGAAGCTTTTACCTTGAACAACCAATAGGATGCTGTCTACTTGGATTTCTCTAAGGAATTTGACACTCTAATGTTGACCATACAATTCTTCTGAGGAAAATTCTGGTCCAGGGTTTTGGAAACTTGGAAATAAGATGGCTGGCGAGTTATTTATCAAATCATTGTCTTTTTGATCCTAATATAAATGTCCTCGAAGTTGGAATGAAAGAGGCGTACATCAGTTTAAACAAGTGGTTTCAGTCGAATTATCTACATTTAAATGAAGATAAGACAAAAATCATGCTGTTCTCCCCACATTCCCATCACTTTGGTTTGTTCATGTGAATGGTGTCTGACCATTAGAATCTGCTTTGCTGTGGTTAGATATTACTGTGGATCAACATCGCATGTAGATTTCTTCTGTGCAAAATTGTCATCCATGATTTTTGTATTCAGAGTATTACAAAAATCATGGTGGTCTCCAGGGAAATCCAGCTTCAGGTATATTATGCCTATGTTTATAGCCAAATTAAATATGGCAATTACTTTTGGGGCTCATCAAGTGACATATTAAGAGTTTTCAGGTTCCAGAAGAGAATGGTTAGAATTATGTGTAAAGTAAATTTTAAACACCACTGCAAGCCTCTTTTCCAAGAACTAAATATTCTGACACTACCGGGCATTTATATCCTTGAAGTGTTTTCTTTTTTTAAAACGAATAGTTACTTATTCATAGAGAACAAAGTTGGTCACTTGTACAACACTCGGAACAGAAACAATATGACGTATCCCATTCACAAGCTTACACTTAGAGAAAAGTGTCTCCATTATTCTGCTTTACGATTGTTTAATTCCCTAACTCAACAACTAAAATCCATCGACAGCTCAAAAGCATTCATTCTTAAACTTAAATCTTTTTTGATTTAAAAGTGCCCGTACTCACTAGATGAATTCCTATCAAGGTGTGCTGTGTGCTGGTTAGGAATGTGGGAAAAAATATTTTATAATTTTAAGTTTGTATAGTTTGAGTTATTTCATGTAACTCGTGTTATTAACGAAATATAATATTCTGATTTGTTAAATTTGCATCATCACTCTCTACTGGATTTATTTCTTACTCAAAGTCCCTCAAGGCTCATTACTTGGACCATATCTTTTCTCCAATGACTGTGGCAAGATGGCGGATGGTGATTTGTTGTGTGTATGTGTCTCCTGTAATTTGCAATTGGAAACCCGTGACAGTGCGCTAAAATGTGGAGGAGGTTGTGGAAACTGGTACCACATTAAATGTGCTGACATCTCTAAATTGGAGTACAATAATTTAAGATCAGCGCTTCAAATAAGAGGCGTCAATTGGAGTTGTGCTTCTTGTGATACGCCAAATCTGGTTTCGGTAAAGTCACCACTTTTAAGTGATAATCTCTTGACTCGAAAGATGGAGAAGCTCTTTGAACTGGTTAAAGGCCTTGTGGAGGACAATTTACTATTAAATGAAAAGTTTGACAGCTTTTTAGATAAACGTAATGCTAAAAGTCACGTAATGTTAAGTGAGGTTAGGAAACTAGGTGAAAATGAAACAGACATTTTAGTAGAGTCATTGTTTTCTGCTTCTGCTGAAAATAACAAGTCACAGACATCTGAATCTCAGGAATACAGCTCACAGGCAACCAAAACTGCTAATACTCCAGTTATTATTGATAGTTTAGTGGACGATGACTCCCCCTCCAAAGTGATAAATAGTAAACAAGGGAAAAAAATCCAACAAGGATCGTATTTTCAATAACTCCAAGAGGGAATGGATTCAGGTTAACTATAAAAAGAAACGTGAGTATAACTATCAATCAACATACTAAACATCATCATGCAAATAATAGGACCTATGTTCAGCGAAAGCCTTCAATTGAGGATTCAAAAGAGACAAGGTTAACAAATAAATTGCAGAATGGGACTACAACTGAATTATTAAATAGGACATCCTACAGTGAAGTGTTAGAAACCAATAACAAAATTAGGGTTATACACGGCACTAAGGAGGTGAGTGAAAATACTACACTAAAACCGGCTAAGCGTTTGTTATGGCTGTTTTTATCTGGACTTGAGCCAGAGGTTACTCCGAACACAATTATTGATTACCTAAATAGTATAAAGTGCTCTTATCTATATCAGTGTGAAAAGCTAAGGACTAGGTTTAACAGTTATAGTTCTTTTAAGGTAGGTGTACCTTATGAATTAGGGGAAGAACTAATGCACCCTAATCTATGGTATGAAGGTTGTGTGGTTACAAAATACCGGCCTCCTAGAACTGGAACAACAAATGTAAGTACCGGTAATAATTCTTTTTTGTACCAAAACCAGCAAGTGACCAATGTAACATAGATCCCTTACTGCATGTTAAGCAGGGACTTACTTTAAATATAGGCATGCTTAATATACAATCACTGAGAAATAAACTTTACCAACTTGAGGTAGTTTTAGATCTAAAACCAACGGATATTTTGTGTATTAATGAACACTGGCTTTACAAAGAAGAGATCGCTCTCTATGTTCCCAAAGGTTTCATCTTGGCAGGATTTTTCTGTAGAAATTCTTCGTACGGTGGCTCTTCAATTATGGTGAAAGAAGAATTAAAATACGAGTGTATTGACATTTCTTCATTCTGTATGGTGTCTGTGCTTGAAGCTTCGGCCATTAGATTAAGTGACTGTAATATAGTAGTTCTTTGTGTATATCGTACCCCGGACTCTAACTTTAAGCAATTTATGGAAAGCCTTGAAAATTTATTATCCTATATCATAAGTAAACCGTTTAAGTATTTAGTGCTTGCAGGGGATTTAAATGTAGATATATTGAAAACAGAGGTATCTGAAACTCAAGATTATCTAAATATGTTAAGATCTTTTGACATGTATTGCACTAATGTCTCCCCAACTAGGTACAAAGCGTGCCTGGATAATGTAGCCACTAATATGTCTGCTGATGTTGGAACTTTCTTTGCTAAAACAGGACATTATATCAGATCATGCAGGTGTTTGGGTTGGGATGAGACTTGTCAATGAAACAATACCTGGTCAAGAGAAGCCTAGCTCTACTAAAAAACAGCTAGTGGCTGATGAGAGGCGAGCTTAACGCCTTGTCTCTCAAGATAGGCTAAATAATCTGTGGGAGTGTTTGAGTGGTGCTAATTGGAAAGAATGTTACCATGCTGATAATGTAAATTCTGCCTTTAATGTATTTTTAAGTATCTTAACCATGTATTTTAATGTCTGTTGCCCAAAAATATCTGTGATAAACAAACCAAAGAAAATAGTAGGCCTAAGTTGGTTTACTCATGAACTGCATAAGTTGCGTAGTCAACTCTTAGCGCTTTATGATAAATGGAAGCATACGGGGAGCATAGACGATAAGTATTATTTTAAACGCTTTAAAAAACATTATATCCAAAGTATTAATAAGGCTAAGATAGTTGCAAATGACAAATATATTGCTAACTCTAAAAATCATTGTAAAGCGGCCTGGACGGTTGCTAAGAGGGAGTGTAGGCTTGATATTGCGGCCAAACCTAAAATACCAATCTCGCCTAATGAGATGAATAATTTTTTTGTAAATGTCTGTGCTGGTGGTGATCAAGGTAATACCACAAATGTTAATAGGGTAGAATATAATGAACTCTTATCTAATTGTACACATAGGCCTAATTTTGAATGTGAATTTAAATGGAAACCTGTTGATGTAAAAATAGTTAAGTCAGTTATTAGCAAGATGAGTAACTCACAGAGTGAAGATATTTGTGGTATCTCGAATAATATAATAAAGAATGTGATGAATGAAATTCTGTTACCACTAACTTTTCTTATTAACTTGGTTCTTGTACAAGGATGTTTTCCAGACTGCTTAAAAATATCCAAGGTCACCCCAATATTTAAGAAAGGGGATGTCCAAAACCCAGAAAATTATAGGCCTATTACAATTGTTCCAATCTTAAGCAAAATAATAGAATATTGTTTAGTTAATCAGCTCTATGAGTACTTTGTCAATAACTCCTTGTTTTATAATTTTCAATTTGGTTTCAGGCCTGATCACTCCACTGCTGATGCAGTTGAAACAGTTGTAGATTGTATATTAAATGGCTTTGAGAATGAGCAAATTGTGGGTTCTAGCCTAGTAGATCTAAGCAAAGCTTTTGATACCGTTTCTCATGTGATTGTTTGTAAAAAATTGGAATTTTATGGAATTGTAAATAATGAGTTGAATATAATAGAAAGGTACCTTAACAATAGAAAACAAATGGTCCAGATAAAAAACAATTGTTCAGATTTCTGTGAGGTTCATGCAGGTGTTCCGCAGGGATCGGTTCTAGGTCCTTTTCTGTTTCTTGTTTTTGTTAATGACTTTAGCTGTAATGTTTCTTCGATTTCTGTATTGTATGCTGATGACACTACGCTGGTCCACTCAGATGTTGATATTTTTAAGGTTAAAGAAAAACTCAATAGATCTTTAGAAGAAGCGGAAACCTGGTATTCAGCCAATAAATTAGTTATAAATAATAGTAAAACTGAACATCTAATTTTCTCTCTAAAAAATCACTTGAACTTAGATGATGACTTGTTTAAACCTGTTAAGTTGCTTGGTATTTATCTGGATAGTAAACTCTGTTGGGATGTACATGTAAATAATCTATGTAAAAAACTAGCAAGAGTAACCTGTCTTTTAAGAAAATTAAAAAATTGTGTCAGTTTAGATGTGTTAGTTATGACATATTTTGGTTTGTTTCATACTCATTTGATTTATGGTATATGCTTATGGGGCAATTCAGCATCAGCAAAAAAAGCTTTTGTATGGCAAAAAAAAGGCGCTTAAGATTATAGCTGGATTATCCTTAACTGCCTCTTGTAGAAATATTTTCCCTTATTTTAACATAATGACACTTACATGTCTGCATATAAATTTTAATCTGATCTTTGTCAAGAAAAATATTGATGTTTTTTCTGATCAATGCTCTGTACATAGTTACAACACTAGACAAAGGGAGAATCTAACTAAACCTAACATTAGACTAGCTAAATATTATAAGAGTCACAAATAACAACGGCTCCTCTTATTCAATAAGTTACCACTAGCTGTAAGAGTATTACCTTTTAAGAGGTTTAGCATAGTTATATCAGACTGGCTCAAGAAAAAAGCATTTTATACTTTTGAAGAATACTTAAACCTGTGATATGGGCCTTATGGACATTTTAAATTAGGTTAATAATATTAGCATGACTGACGATGCCTATTGTAAACCTATTGTTTATTTAATGGCAAATAAATATTCTTGATTCTCCTTATTTATCAATGACCTTCCCAAGGCCTTTAAAAACTCTTCTCTTTTGTTCACTGATGATGTCAAAATATTTTCCACCATATCAACAGATGCTGATTGCCTAAGAATGCAGAGAGATCTTCACTAGGTTGACCGGTGATGTAAAGTAAATAGGATGAACCTCAATACCAAGAAATGTCAGGCAATATTATTCCACCGCTGTAATTCTTCAGCAACTTTTGATTATAATGTTTGTGGAGAATCCATTACCTGTGTCCATAATGTAAATGACCTTGGTGCTATTATAATGACTTCATCATTAAGTAGTGAGTCATATGTATTAAATATATGCAGCAAATCAAACATACTGCTTGAAATTTTAATTCGATTCTCAAGATACATATGTGATACAGCAGCTTTGAAGACATTATATTGTGCTCTGGTTTGGCAAATTCTAGAATACGGATTACCAGTTTGGAATTCTCACCAAAAATATTTTATTGAATAGCTGGAGAGAATTCAACGAAGATTTGTTTGTATGTTGGACGTAAAGAAAGGTTACTCTTTCCATGAAGTGCTGATTAATGATCTGTCTTTAGACCTTGGTCTTCAACCTCTTATGGATCATAGATTCTCAGCTGATGTTGTCCTACTCCATAAGATCCTCAATGGACAAGTTGATTGTGCTGATATACTTAAGTTAATCCTTCTAAAGACTCTGTCATTCACTCAATCCAGAGATCTCTTTGTCAGGCAGTATCATCACACCAACTATGCAGCAAGTAGCATTTCCATTCCTTGACTTCAGTGCATCCCCAACAATACCCAGGCTTTTTTGAATATTCCATGACATCCGATACCAACACCCTTTAGGCATATCTTATCCCAACTATTTATTGTTAAAATTAATAAAGGTTGGCCGATTTACTAAATTTAAATAACAATACTTGGAATTTAACTAAGAAACATGAAATTAAGATAGTTTTAAATGACTGTTGGCTTTAATTAAAATAATTGCTATTATAATCATATTACAGGCCTTCTCATTTTCATTGAAATTAGTCAAGCGATATTAATTACGATTGATCCAGACAACCTCATTATAGACATCATATTGCGACCTCTTTCTACTGGTAACTAAAAGACTAACAGATTTAAAACTCATATCAGCAACCGGAAATATAAGTGGGAATGGTAAAGTTGGAAGCAGGATGTCCGTTCTTAGAGATGCCAAATTCCTAGAAACAAATCATAAATTGTATATACTCTTAGAATAAACAATTATTTTCAGATAGAAATTTTGTCATTATATTACTTCCTCCAAATTAACTGAAATATGATTTTTCTGACTTCACCAAAAAATTCACGGCTTATTCTCGGTAGCCTGAATTACAGGCTTATTCACAATGAGAGTGGCCACTCTGTTGGATAGCAAAAGCTAAAACTATGAGCTTTTCAGGAGTAAGGCAAAAGAGAGGATTTAGTCAGATCCAGGAGGGTTGATCAAAACAGGAAGTGTGACAATAAAGAGCAATCAAAAACAAATATCTGATTTTTACTGCTCTATTGCATTAAAGACAACTCACTATGCTGAGAATCTTGGCTGAAGGAGACTGAGGAAGATCGTACATTAGGCGACCGTTGGGCTCTGGCAGCATCACAGGTTTGGTTGGGATGCCATGCTGCCTTGCAGTGATAACAAAAGTACGAGTCACATCCCGGTCTCTCACACTTGATCTTAGGGCAACTGGCACATCCAGTGGCAATTACAGCATAGCTGTAATAAACCAATTCATCTTAACAACATTGAACTGAGCATTTTTTTATAGGCTATTAAAAGAAGTAATTATAACAATTTCCAAAATAAGCACAATTCAGTTAAGCTCATTCTTGAAGATTTAAAAACAATGGAAGTTTTCTCGTTAAACCTTCGAGCTGGCAGTTACTTTTTTCCTAAATGGGTGTGATTTTTGTCTAATTTGCAAGCATTTGTTTAAAATTCATAAAAATAAATATTTACTGTAAACCTACTAATATTTGGTATCAGATTGCTCACATATATATAGGCTATTATTTATACATATAAATCTTAACCAAAAAATATTTCTTTATTTCATGGTAATTGGAAATTATTTTTCATAAATCACAAAAATCGAGGAGGGGGTTCACCATGGAATCAATGTTGTGATAAATGTTCTAAATGTACAGGCCCGCAGAGAGAAATCTCGGGCCCCTGGGCAATCGTTGCCGCGGGCCCACTCCACTCCTCCCCCCCCCCCAACGCAACGGCGCCGGCGCGGTGGTTGATGGTCTTAAACTTATTAATAGCACTTATCACACCATCTCAGAGTTTAAATACATTTTTAAGGCCATAAAGGACTTTTCTTTTCTTTTTCACAAAAGATCTGTTATTTAAAGATCTCTCACTTTTTTTAATAAAAAGCTAGTTAGAGATATCTATATTTTCATACTTAAATACTGTTTACTGCTGTTAACATGTTCACTGCGGGTTACCGGACGCCCGGTAGATCAAGCCCAAGCCAACGCCAAGCTTGGTCGAAGAAACCCACTAAGAGTTACTAGGTTATAATTTCATGGTAAATTAAATATCTGAATACAAAGGTTCAAGGCATGATTAAAGCACAATTTAAAAATGAAAACTAGTTACTAGTTTATTAATAGTTGGTCTACGAGTAAACAATTAAATATATTCCCTTTAATGCATACATTAGGCAATTTTAGGTGAAAAAGGTTACACGTTCGATAATATGTATACGGATAAACAATTATTACTCATTCTCTACATACAGTACAGTAAGGAGAATTGCCTAACTTTATGAGTTACCTACTAAATTGCCTACTAAAATGAGTTAGCAGTTTGCCTAACTTTCATTTTCCTAAAAGTTTATTTTTCTCGCTTTCTTGTTTGCAAACTCTTCAATAATTTCACTAAAGTCAATTTGCCGTGCTAGATCACTTTCCATAGCAAGTGTTGTAAGGCCACACAGTCTTTCTTGTCCCATTGTAGAACGATTAAAGTTTTTGATCCGTTTCAAACTACTGAAAACTCTTTCGGCCCCAGCAACTGTCACAGGTAATGTCAAAAAAATTCTTAACGCCACACAAACATTGGGGTAAAGACAATCAAGCTTCAGTTCCTTTAATTTGTTTAGAAGGTCAAATGGTTTCAGTGCCGTGCTTCCTAAATTTGTTCGATGGACTGTTTTCAGATGGATTATTTCTTCTAATATCCTTTGATATATCTTCTGGAAAAGTAACTGATAGTCGGTTGGAATCCTCAACTATTGTTTCTTCTGTAGATGAGAGGTATTGCCACAGTATTTTAAAAACATCATTTAACTCTCTTGCGGTTTTAAATCTATGGGTCAATCCAGCTATCACTGCGTCAATAATTGTATAAAAAACATTAATTCTAAAATCTCTTTCTTGCTTGGTTCCATCCTCGTCTCCATCATCAGTTCTTTCTTCTTCACATTCTTCATCAAAAAAAATTTTCCTTTTTTTACATCTTCGTTCATTCAGTGTCGTTTCTGTGTTTTTGTGTATAGCAGACATAGCTTGAGTAACAAGTTTAGTCTCCGTCAAAATTTTGTCAAATTTTTCTCTTAAATCCTTCAACTCTTGTAACAGGCTTTCAATGTTAGAAATCTCTACATCAAGGGTTGCATCTCTTTTCAGCAGTATTTTGTTAAAGTGATCGATTGGCAATAATATTTTGTACCAAACGGAACACATTAAAGTACAATTGAAAGTTTGCAAGTATTTCTCAATTCCGTTAAGTTCTGATTTTGCGTCAGCGCTCAGATTTAGCTCTGTGCATTTGGAAACAGCTCGTTTGACTCCAGGAAGATTTTGGGCTAGTGGTTTCACTGCGTCAACCCTAGCTGACCACCGTGTTTCAGATAGGTTATGGAGAGAACAATTAATTTCTTCTTCCAGAATTTTCCACCTGGTAGGAGATTTCGAAAAAAAATTGTACAAACGCTGCAGTATTCCAAAAAATGTCACTGCTTCTGTGCAGCATTCAGCAGCATTGGCACACACAAATTAAGGCTGTGAGCGGCACAGTTTGAAAACAGAGCATATGGATTCTTTTGAAGTATCAGTGCCTGCACTCCTTTGTAAATGCCAGCCATGTTTGCGCCATTGTCAAAACCTTGACCTCGACAATCGTTTAAGGGAATCCCATGGTTGGCTAGTTCCTTTAATATCACATCTGCAATGTCTTGGCCTGTTTTTTCACACAAACTGACATAGCTAAGAAATCTTTCTGAAATTTTGAAACCGTCTTCATTTTCAAAAATGTATCTTAACACAAATGTAATCTGCTCTTCGTGAGAAACATCAGGGGTTGCATCAACTAAAATTGAGTAGTATTTGGCTTTTTCCCTTTCAGCCAAAATAACATTTACTACTTTATTGGCACATGTTTCTATAAACTCATTTTGGATTTGCCATGATAGATAATGTGCTTGAATTCTTATTCCATCTTTTTGACACTCTCTCACTTTTGTTACGTGTTCATGCAGAACCGGGTCATACACGGAAAGTAGTTCAATGATTCCTAAAAAGTTTCCATTTTGCGGGTCACCGATTTTTGATGATGATCCTCTCAAGGGCAAACCTCGTTCAGCCAAAAACAAAATAACTGCTAAAATACGTTCTAACAGTTTATTCCAATATTTTCTTCTTTCTTTCAATTCTTTGTCTTTTGAGAACCAATGTCTGAACCTTTTTTTAGTCGCCTCTCTAGTTTTCTCCACTCTAAATAGCAAGTTTTATGGTGTTCACTCACTTCATGGTTAGGTAGCTTGTCGTATAACTTTCTCCAAGTATATTCTTTTTTCCAACCTTCGTTGCTAATTAGTACTGAGCGATTTTTTTCAGAACTGTCATTGCTACTACGACCAAATAAACGGCATGGAAAACAGAAAAGTGATTCATTACTTTTCCATGTCAACCAATCCCTAGGCCGGGTTTCTCCATTCTTAGATTTGGAATATAGAACAACCTTCGGGAAGGGTCGTTTACCATCACTTGGTAAACATTCAGGAATTAAATTAGGCCCTTTACGGACAGAACTTTCAAGTTGATCTGAAGTTGGACATCCTGGCAGTTGTAGTAGGTCATATTGATCAGATACTGTGTCTGTGACTAAATTAGGCCTAATTAAAGTAGGCCTACTTTCGGGTGGAATATCCTCACTTCAAAACAGCTCACTCTCACAAGTCTCAAATTGAAGCAATGGTTCTTTAGTACTAGTTTCTGCTTTATTCTTGCATAGCATAAAGCATAAAATCTCTGCATTCTGTGACTGTAATAATGAGGTTTCAAGCTGAATAGGCTTAGGCCTACTTGAGGATGGCTGTTCGTTTTCCGCTTGAAATGAAGAGATTTGATTGTCATCTTTATCATTCTTACAACAGATTTCTGTACTTCTTGATGCACTTTCCAATGATACGTCTTCGTTACTAGAATCTTCTTTTTTTAAACCAACTTCAAATAATGTCCTCAATCCCTTTTTACTAGCCTCAAGTCGCTTTTCTCGTTCTTTTCTTTTAAGGGCCCCCGATTTATGTTTATAAGGGTCCATATTTGTAGTTACAAAACTCTCAGAAACGCACAGTTTTTCAGTCAATAAACTATACACCGAACGATCGTCATTTCACAACAAAACAATAGCTAAATACCAATGCCGGCAACGCCACTTCACACACGGCAAACAGCAGAACAGAACAATAACCTCACTCACTGCACAATCAAAACAACGAACTGACACTAAACCAGTGTTTCCACTTTGCTTCGACAGTTCCTCCTTCGCCAAAGCCCGAAATTTCCCTTTTTTCCCTCAGGCTGAAATTGCCCGTGGCGGCAACACAATCCTACGAATCGTAGCGTCACGCGTCGTGCGTCGCGGTCGGTAATAATATCACATCAGTGCCAGTGCCCCACAGCTTACGCAATAAGCCTTAAACTTAAAACTTTTGTAAAAATTATCATCAATAAATCTTAAGAAGACGTTAAAAATGTTTAATTTTAAATACAACATGGATTGTGAAATTATTGAAAAAGTACGTTCAGCAATATTCTCTATTATATTATAACGTTATAACTACTTATACTACATACTACATTTTAGGCCAGGCCCGGTCCGGTCCGGGCCCCTGGGCAATGCCCCCGCTCTCGGCGGGCCTGTAAATGTATCTTGTTCCAGAAAATGTACACATCTAACCCTTTGAGTGCCGGACCCATTTTCCATTATGTTATGCATAAAGTGCCGAGCCAAAATTGACAATTTTGCAAGGGTTTGTTTAAAAAATCATAATAAATGTATTTATTGATATAAATTCCTATTTTCTTTTTTATTTTGTAGGTAAGTGAATGCACTTTACACTTATGCTGTTTTATATCACTTATCTTACCTCTTTATTAGATTTAAAAAATATATATAATAAAAAAAATTGTATTACATAATTTTTAGCATGGAACATGCTTTAGTCTTGACCTAACTGCCTGAAAACGTTACGCGGGAGGGTGACGCGGGAAGGTGACGCGTAACCATGAAAACACAATGACATATCAGTGTTGACTTCAATAATGATTTTATTTGCAAGCGTTCATCAAAGTACATCTTTAGTTTCCATGACAACTCTTGTTAAAAATATACAAAATTAAGTCCTAATTAGAGAATCCATTTTGTGTCTATAGGATTATATAAGATAATAATTAACTTCCTTTCAAGGTGGTAATGAGTCATCGCGTGAGTAAGAACCTGAGCCGCGAAACAATAAAATTTAAAAAGTAAAGATATATTTATATTTTTAAGATATGTTTATATTTTTTGTAATTCCTTACATGAAATCTAAAATTCGTTGTTTTCAGAGAAATACATTTGCAGAAATTATTAAAAAGGAGCCAGCAAACAGAAAAAGCGCAGCTAAAGCATGTTCCATGTTTCTTGAATTTTAGCCGTAGGCTCTAAGCAAAAAGATCCGGGGGTCCAGGGGGCTTGCCCCCTGGCGAGGCCCGCAGGGCCGAGTTTTTTGATTTTGACATTGCATAGCAGTCCTGATATATTTTTTTAATTTTTTATCAATTATATTTTCTTATAGTGCATCTAATTCCCTTCAAAAATACAAAAAAAAAAATATATATATATTTTATACCAACAAATATAGTTTTTACAGGACAAAAAACAAAACTCTATAAAATATTAAAAATTTCCAACTACTGACAAGTGTTGGACAATTCATGTCATTGTAAAAAATGTTTCAAACTAAATATCTCACAACTATTTATAAAGAACAAAACAACAAAAAACATTATTTTATTTTAAAATTTGTTTGAAATACATCCGTAAACACGAGATAAACAAGGCTACTGTTCACGCTCCCGCCTCACATCGCTGGACTCGGAACAACACTGAGGCTTTGTTTACAACCACCACAAAAAATCAGAAACTACCCAGAATGCAACAGAACCGAGACTGAAAGTTACGTTGAAGCCTTTGGAACCAGTACGCATAGTTATCAAGCCAGTTAAGGTTTGTACTATATAAAATAAATGCGATACCGCGAGAGTTGCAAATAGCGACTCTGGCATTTCTTGCATAAAACATGGAGTCGCAAATAGCGATCCTGCGGCACTGAAAGAGCTAATATCATATAGGCACAAATAAAAGTACTGTACCACGATAACTGTAAACCATACCAAAATCTAACAATTGTTTACCACGGAAACAATAATATTCAAATATTTCCTAAACATTTTGTATTAACACTACACAATTCATATATACAAAGTCAAATTTAGGCGAAAAAATCCTTTATCAAAGAAATATATCAACATATGAACACTCTAAAACATATAATTGATTAATAAACAATAATAATTTACTATGAAATATTCACTACAATACCATGGGTTAATAAGCAAATATGGTGAAGAAAGAAATCTTTGTGAGTTGGAACGGTCGTTATTTGATCTAAATATGATGAATCAAACAATAATTAATGATTTATGCATATTACTGTAGCCGTGAACTAACGTAGAATCCATAGGTACCAAAAATTTTGCCATAGCGCATTAAGTGAATTCTATAATGACAGTTGTTTGCGGCTGTCTCTCAAGTGTACCACTTTGCCAGTTTGAGGGTTAACTCAACTGCTAATACACAGAAGACAGACTACCCCTAATAGACAATTTTATAGCTTTTATATTCGATTGTTGAAGTACTGTATATTTGTGTTGGAAAAAGTAAAATCTTTAATAAAGAGAGCATCACAGTTGTGTAACTTATGATTGTTTTATTACATTTATTTTTTTATGAAACAAAAAAATTAAATTAACCCTTACCGAGCCATGACCGCATATGCTGCGTACTACGTTTAAAAAAATCCTTTAGAGCCATGAACGCAAATTTATCAGCTGAAATGACATGTTGTAAACAAAACATCTGGTCCAAGGTAGGGTGGAGGGTCTATTTATGGCCTGGGCCACCTAGTCTATAATGTCAAGAGGACTGTTTGTAAACAGACAGGCCATAAACAGTTGTTTTTGGTCTATGGCACATCCTGGCAACATCCCCACAGGGGGCAGCAACCTTTGTTTGTAATCAGTCAGTAGCTTGCCATTCACTAATGAACTTCCTTAGTAATTCTTTTTGAGAATTTTCTTTTTGATTTATTTTACTTTTCATTTTTATTGTTCAATGTAGTTTTCCTTTTAGTTTTTGTGTTATAATAATAGTGTTTTAGTTGTAATTATAGTTTTTCAATAGTTAGTAATTTTTTTATAATAAAATGGCAATTATATATTTTGTTTGTTTTATTTTTACCTCAATGAACCTAAAACCATATGTAGCGTTTGAACAATTCAAATTTTGATTTTATACATAGGTGATGGCTCTAGGGATAAGTCGCGTACCTTGACAGCGATACAGTAAGGGTTAACATATTCATTTTTATTCTTTACATGTAATGATTTGATATAATGCATACAATATCTAACTAATATATCTTGTATTCATTAGTATTCTTTAGTAAAATGTTATGTCTATTAGTTTTTAAGTTAGTATAAATGCCAATTTAGTTTTTTATTTATTAATTTTTTTCTTGTGATATTACAAAAGTCCCATATTAAGTTTGTAAAATCAATATGATACTTCTAGGTAGTTAGCTGTTAGTGATTGTGTCTACAACCGTCTGACGTGAAGTTCAAGGCTACATATCAAGAATCTTTATTGTTGTCCCACTTTAAAGTATTAACATTGTCAATGAATACTTAATATACAATTGGTATAACTCTTCGAGTTAGGCTACACAATCTATTATAAATCTTATAACTAGATTAAACATTACTAAACAATTAAAAATTTCTTAAAACTAGTCTAAAATTTCCTTAAAACTAATTTAAAATTTTCATACAGCAAGTCTAAAATTCTCTTAAGATTAGTTTAAAATTCAATGTCATTAAAATCATCTAACAGTACCTTTTCAACTGAGTAGAAAGGCTCTCATTTTCAACCACTTAACTAACACATTCTTAAATTTCTTAGTACATACTGTTTTGGCATTAAGAGGTAATTTATTAAATAGTTTTGTACCAATAAAAGTATAACTATGTTGTGATTTGTTTAATCTAGCATATTTAACATCAATTAGTTCAGAATATTTTGTATTCTCGTTGTGTACGGAGTTTCTTAAGTTACATGAGCACAAATTTTCTTTTATAGAAACTAGGCTCTGTAAGATATAAATAAATGGCAGCGTCAGTATACCAAGTCCTACAAAAAAAGGTTTACAAGAATAGCTTTAATTAATGTTCATGAGACAGCGGGACAGCGGACAGCTTTTTTTGAAAACTTCTTTTGCACCCGTAGAGTTGCCCCATAAAATAGTGCCATACAAAAGATGAGAATGAAAAATAGGCACTGATAATAATTCTAATACTAGTGCATAATTTAAGTTTTTTTTAAAACAAAAGATAACTCTGGAAAGGCGGGAGCAGAGAGACCATCCAGGTAAGCCTCAATTCTAGATTTATTCCTAAAAGCTTAATTGATTTATTTTCAGAGTCAGTAGGCCTACTACTTAACCTTTTCGCTGCGAATAAAAAACTGCATACTCTTGGAGTTTTTGCAATTTTATCTTATTTTTAAACATGTGTATTTTGTTTCTTACATGTACTATAAACAGTGTTTGAACAATATTTTTGGGTTATTTATTATATTTCAGCCAATAAAATATTGTTTTTAGCCAAAAATGACAAAAATTTTTTTAATTATACAATATGATAAATTTATTTACCAAGTCAGGATTTTTTTTCTAATTTTAGGGCAAATGCTTATAATGATCACACAGAATAATTGTTAAATAGTAAATTTGGAAAACTTACCATTAGGTTTGAAAAATCTCCAATTTGCTATATATGGCAATGATCTAAGATTCAATAGTGTCAACTATTCACTACACTCACTTTTTATTATTATTTTTTTTTTTTTTTTTTTACAACTGTTCCAAGTTTCCAAACTAACTTTAGAATGTAAAATATTTTTTAACCATACTCAAAAATAAAATAAGAACACAATAAAGACTTATAGTAATAATAAAAGTGGTAAGAAATTGCCTATTTATGCTAAAAACATGATTATCCAATTTAATCTTGGGCTTATCTACATTACTAAATTTAGGTATGTTGCCCAAAACAATGTCAAAGCCTATTTCAACTTAATTCCACATCAAATCATTGTTTTGGTTAGAGAAGCTCAAACAGAAGCTCTAGGTCTACCATCCACAACTGTAAAATCTGTATCACTTTCTGAAGACCCTGGGTCATCTACTTCAATATCTCAATCATCATTATATTTATCCAGATATTAATTTTTTTCATTATCATTTATTATCTCAAAATGTGACAGTTTTATAAAGCCCAGGAAGGTTACAGCAGGTTATGAAATAGTGAACAAACTATTAGCCTACATACTTGCCTAAAAGTTGATGAAATGCCCCCCAATATAACACTCAACTAACATCTAAAATAACTTAAAACTACATTTAGCAAAATAATAAATAAAAAACAATTACAAATAAGAACAATATACAAGCTGAAAAAAAGGAAGTAAACAGTGTAGGCCTAAAGTTACTTGTGCTAGAAGTGAAAGGCTGCCCAGATATCAAGTCCAAATTAAAAAAAAAAAAATAAATAAAAAACGGAGCACCATTACGTCCACTATCATCAGAAAAATATGTAGGGTTTGCATCACTGTTGTCCTCAAAAATAGCTGATGAATCAGAAAATAATTCCTCGTTGGATAGATCGTAATCTAGCTGTCTATCAACTCCACTTTATCTATCGGCGAGGTTTTCATGATCCATTTCGACAAAAACATTAGCCTACTAATTGAAATAAAACGATAAACTTATTTATTTACACTAAAAACTAGAAAAATAACCCATAATAACACAAAGAAACTATCTATTACATACACTAAACACAAAGTAAACAACGTAACATGACCATACAGTAGCATTTGAGCACATAAACAGTGAATGCAGCAAAAGTCAGCTGAGCGCTTTTTGATTGCTCAATGAAGAATAAGATATGTCCGAATTGTAATTTTACTGTGAAAATAGTGTATTCATCATCCATCGATGCATACTATAATATTAATACTCGTCGAAATCCGCAGGAAAAGCCTGCGGGAATATAATATTTAAATTACCGCGTGGCGACAATTATATCGTCGCCTGGGACTTTTAGTACACACTTCTGTCGACGATGTCATCGGCGCTTGGGTTCCAAAGGGTTAAGATATTAACGTTGAGACATCATTATCTACAATCAATCGTCCATGTCGCTATTTTCTGTAATACAGCGGGTCTTACTGTCGGCTACATTACATTACACTATACATGTCTTCAGACTCCTTGTCACACTTATTACAAGTGATATTCGATTTTTCACCAACATTAAAGGAATATTTACTTTTAGATTTACCAGCACACTCAAAGTGAAACCACAATCCACAATTTCCTTTGCACTGAATGCAACCAGATTTATTTGTAACATATTTTAAAAACGAACTACATTTTTACTGTTCTTGCTAGGCGCCATCTTTCATTCTAAATATAATGTGAATAACAAAATCACTTGAAAAAAATAACAGGTTCTGCAAATTTAATAAAATGTTATAATGAGCAAAGGACTAAACCATAACCAACAACTTTACTCTTTCATAGTGAGAGATAGAGTCCGTTTATTTGGTTGGTTCGCTGTGAATGTGTTAAAACATATTCTGCATAGGAACAAAAATTAACTTTATTTTATGCTCTGGGAATGTATAAATTTTAAGTTGGGAAATTCAAATTTAAATACAAATTATCAAAACATTTATGAGAGTTGCAACTCAGTGCAATGATAACTGAAGAACTGGCTTCTCAGTATCTCCTCTTTCCTATTTATTACAACATGTCCCCATTTTCTCTTCGAGATGCTGAAGACAATTTAGCGAGATGTTGTATCATTCTCTTTTTACAGTGGCTTATAGCTGAGTTATGCTTTTAGGTGGGATCTTGGGAGCAAACACACCTTTTCAAAATGTTCTTGAAACACTATTAGATTAGGGTTGGGACTCCTTCCAGGATAGTTTATGGTGGTTATTATAAACTCATGAAGTTAATCCTTTAAACCTGCACACTGTGTGAATGTGCATTGTCGTGCATAAGGATAAAGCCCTAACCCACCGAGGGGACCTATGGTACCACATATTAGGGTTGGGACTCCTTCCTGGATAGTTTATGGTGGTTATTATAAACTCATGAAGTTAATCCTTTAAACCTGCACACTGTGTGAATGTGCATTGTCGTGCATAAGGATAAAGCCCTAACCCACCGAGGGGACCTATGGTACCACATATTAGGGTTGGGACTCCTTCCAGGATAGTTTATGGTGGTTATTATAAACTCATGAAGTTAATCCTTTAAACCTGCACACTGTGTGAATGTGCATTGTCGTGCATAAGGATAAAGCCCTAACCCACCGAGGGGACCTATGGTACCACATATTAGGGTTGGGACTTCTTCCAGGATAGTTTATGGTGGTTATTATAAACTCATGAAGTTAATCCTTTAAACCTGCACACTGTGTGAATGTGCATTGTCGTGCATAAGGATAAAGCCCTAACCCACCGAGGGGACCTATGGTACCACATATTAGGGTTGGGACTCCTTCTAGGATAGTTTATGGTGGTTATTATAAACTCATGAAGTTAATCCTTTAAACCTGCACACTGTGTGAATGTGCATTGTCGTGCATAAGGATAAAGCCCTAACCCACCGAGGGGACCTATGGTACCACATATTAGGGTTGGGACTCCTTCTAGGATAGTTTATGGTGGTTATTATAAACTCATGAAGTTAATCCTTTAAACCTGCACACTGTGTGAATGTGCATTGTCGTGCATAAGGATAAAGCCCTAACCCACCGAGGGGACCTATGGTAGCACATATTAGGGTTGGGACTCCTTCCAGGATAGTTTATGGTGGTTATTATAAACTCATGAAGTTAATCCTTTAAACCTGCACACTGTGTGAATGTGCATTGTCGTGCATAAGGATAAAGCCCTAACCCACCGAGGGGACCTATGGTACCACATATTAGGGTTGGGACTTCTTCCAGGATAGTTTATGGTGGTTATTATAAACTCATGAAGTTAATCCTTTAAACCTGCACACTGTGTGAATGTGCATTGTCGTGCATAAGGATAAAGCCCTAACCCACCGAGGGGACCTATGGTAGCACATATTAGGGTTGGGACTCCTTCCAGGATAGTTTATGGTGGTTATTATAAACTCATGAAGTTAATCCTTTAAACCTGCACACTGTGTGAATGTGCATTGTCGTGCATAAGGATAAAGCCCTAACCCACCGAGGGGACCTATGGTACCACATATTAGGGTTGGGACTTCTTCCAGGATAGTTTATGGTGGTTATTATAAACTCATGAAGTTAATCCTTTAAACCTGCACACTGTGTGAATGTGCATTGTCGTGCATAAGGATAAAGCCCTAACCCACCGAGGGGACCTATGGTACCACATATTAGGGTTGGGACTCCTTCCTGGATAGTTTATGGTGGTTATTATAAACTCATGAAGTTAATCCTTTAAACCTGCACACTGTGTGAATGTGCATTGTCGTGCATAAGGATAAAGCCCTAACCCACCGAGGGGACCTATGGTACCACATATTAGGGTTGGGACTCCTTCCAGGATAGTTTATGGTGGTTATTATAAACTCATGAAGTTAATCCTTTACAACCTGCACACTGTGTGAATGTGCATTGTCGTGCATAAGGATAAAGCCCTAACCCACCGAGGGGACCTATGGTACCACATATTCTTGCAGAATTTCTGAAACATACCTTTGAGAATTCGTAGCTGGCCTAAGAAGATTTACTAATTCTGTGTAAGCCTTGAAAGAAAATCCACCACAAAAAATAATAGATTCAGTTCTAAAATTCCCTTGGTAACATACAGGTAAATCACTCTTCTTCATATTGCTACACATGTTGACGTCTATGAATACCAAATCGACATGCTCTGGTCTCATTTTTAAAAGGTTTAAACTTCAATCTTGCAATGTCCAATTCTTGAGCAAAGTAAAGTTGAACACGGATGATTTTTGTGTTGAGCCTTGGGCTGGTAGCAGATTTCTTCTTTCTTAAATTATGTTCTTGAAGATGGCAACGAGTAGCTAAAGTAGAACAATTGATATTTGAAACAGGTCTTGATTCCTCAAAGCACTAATCTCAAAAACTGATCATTCCTTTTGTTGCACTAGGAGAGCCTTGTCCATGCCTTCTATTATCATTCCTTTTGTTGTACTAGAAGAGCCTTGTCCATGCCTTCTATTATCATTCCTTTTGTTGCACTAGAAGAGCCTTGTCCATGCCTTCTATCATTCCTTTTGTTGCACTAGGAGAGCCTTGTCCATGCCTTCTATTATTATTCATAATCTTCTTGAAACAAAATACAGCCTTTCTAACTGTGGTGCGGTATACAACCAGCCACTGCACTATAAACAAGTCCAGGTTCCACCTAAGCTCTCTTTCTTATCGGCCCACATTCAGATAAAAACTGATGTTAATCCATACTCAAAGAACACAATGACTCTATATATTATTAGAAATGACTGAGAATCTTCTTCCATCACATTGAAAAAAGGATAGAAAAGCTGCATAAGTGTAAACCAGATATGGGTGTTATAATCTGGTGACAGATAAGGGCCTTAATCAGGATAACCAAATTTAGTTTTTTGTCTATGATATCTTTATACTTAAGAGGTTAAAATAAGGAATTAAAAGCAAAATGGTATTAAAATATGTATGAATTGTTGCATATAAGAAATAAAAAAAGGTGTGCATTGATGTTCAGCAAGAGTATAAATTTCATCAGCTATCAAAAGAGATTTTTGACTACATTGCAATTAGGACATACAAAGATCAAAAGTGGTCAAAAGAGAGATTATAAGCTAAGTGTCAAACTCCAAATGATGTAATATTGCCATTTGGTCCACAAAATAAAACCAAATATATTACAATACAAGTACAAAATGCACAAATATATAATGGTGATCAATTTCGGTGAACTATGCTCACCTTCCTCAGACCAGAGGGATTCACAATGAGAGATTCTTTTTACCATATTATGGTTCATCGAAATCGATAACCATAATATGTGTGCATTTTGTACTTGTATTGTAATATATTTGTACATATTGTGCTTATATTGTAATAGTTTTTTAATTAGCATAATACGTGTTGGTACATATACAGTACAAGTAAACGTCACACAACACAAATTTATTACAATATAAGCACAAAATGCACAAATATTATGGTGATCGATTTCGGTGAACCACGCCTCCTTCCTCAGACCAGAGGGATTCACAAAAGAATCATTCTTTTGTGAATCCCTCTGGTCTGAGGAAGGTGAGCGTGGTTCACCGAAATCGATCACCATAATATTTGTGCATTTTGTGCTTATATTGTAATAAATTTGTGTTGTGTGACGTTTACTTGTACTGAATATATTTGTGTTGTGTAACGTTCACTTGTACTGTATTTGTACCAACACATATTATGGTAATTAAAAAAATACAACATAAAAATCATTAATGATGATAGTTTGTCAGTATGTCCTAATGACTAAATCTGTCAGATTTAACACAGAACCAAACAATCTCCCTCCCAAAGTCAGTCTGTTACTTGACTATCTCAGTTGTGGTAAAGGTTTTGTTTGTACAGTGTCTTCTGATTTTTTTCCATTAGTCAACATAAGTTCTATTTTATTAAGTTTACATAGTTTATACTTTAAAAAATTGTTATGCAGCCTTTTACAAATCCTTGTTTTTAATTATACAGGGTTAATAAAAAGTCTGAAGACGGTTGAATATTGTTCATACCGTTACAGATAAAAGTACAAAACTTTGCACATTGCTGCTGGATATAAAAAGATATTTTACCATGTATTTAGTGATACCATGCATTCGTAGGGGGACAGCCCACTAGGAGTCGGAAGAAAATCTTAAATGTAAGCATAGGTTGATATACATTCCAATTTAAAGGTCTTAGCTAGTAGAACATCATATCGCAAATAAGACCTCAAAAGGTTATTTATAAACAAAATGGCGGCACTCGAAAGTTTCAATACTGTTCGTATGTGCAAGTTTAAGAATAGCTTAATTTTTTTGTAACCATATCAGATGAAACTATAAAACTTCACACATGATTACTTTACACAAACACCTACTTTAAGATGTATTCTTCCTGCTATTCTTCTATGGGAACGGTCCATGAGGAGTCAGTGGAAAAGTTTTAGTGTAAGCATGGGTTGATATGTACATCATTTTAAAGGGCTGGCCAAGCATAGATGAATGCACTTCAAAAGCTTTATCCCTCACAAAATGGTAGCGGTTTAAAATCTTGCACATAAGATCAGTATTGAAACTTAAGATTTAAATTACATTTAAGTTTTTCTTCCGACTCCTAATGGGCCGCCCCCTACAAAGTTAGTGGAACACTTAATTACATGGTAAAATAGCTTTTTATGTCCAGCAACAATGAGCAAAGTTTTGTACCTTTATCTGTAACGGTCTAAACAATATTCAACCGGGTTCGGACTTTTTATTAACCCTGTATAGAAAAGACATAATAAGTTTGAAAGGCAAGAGGAAATTTTTGCTAATAAAAACAAAAATAAAATCCCTAAGAAGACTTGATCGAGATGAAACCTTAATAGAAGTTATACGGTCCCAGAGAAGTTATAATTGGTGACTTGCACAGAAACTATGACAACATGAAAAATTTGGTAAGGAAAAGTGGTCTGAAAAATGTTTTAGTGAGTAGCAGTCAATGAAAAAGGCAGAATATGAGAGAATTAGTAAAGCTCCACTTTTATAGTTTTGACAACAAACAAATAAGAAATGTCTGATATCAGGCCCTATTTTACAAGAAGAGCCTTTACACTGGAATTAATGAATGTAAAGCAACTATTGGGTGGCTTGGTATTTGGAAAATAGTATGGCACGAGACAACTACAATTTAGTGGAATAAACTTTTCTGAGATTTTTTAAAGTTTAAAAATCATGTAAAAGATGAAAGTTTCACTCCTGATCAGATTTACAGCTATAACTTAACTGGGTCAAAATGCCAATGTCCAATTAGGAGGACGTGGAAAAATGTGAGAGAAACCCCATCGTCCGTCCAATGAAATTGTGCAAGAAAACCCAAAGTTTGATTAGGATGCGGCAATAATGTGTAATATATTATTAACTATGAGGCTATTCTTTATTAAATTAGTTGTAAATATAATCACGAAAGACCAATATTTTTATACATAAATTGTTATAGTGTATTATCATAATACAAGTACATGAAGTAATTCATATGGTTGTGAGACGTCATGCACTTTTGTCAATCGGCTGTTGCATTGGCTTCTGTTCTCTTGTTTACTATTTATTCATGGCTTTTACACTTCAATCTAGTAATTATGGTGTTTTAGCGATGTTACCTTTATATTTGTGGCTCAGGTAGGAGGGAAAAGAAAAAGCCAAACATGTAAAAGTCAATTCATTCCTTTCATTCCTACAGTCTATCATTCCATAAGTGTGCAACAAGTGTGTGTCCATAATGCCTAGACACATTGATTATAAAGAATATTTTACTTTTGAATAAGTTATGACAAATTAAAAAACAGAAAATTGAAATAATTTGAAAAAAGTTGAAGAAAATCTTTATTTTTGAAGATATACATTTTTATTTTGTAACTATCCAGAAAACTATGCCCTGTTCTGAAAATAGCGCGAGGAATTTTTTACTGGATTAAATGTTAATCAAGCTTGAAAATTTATATCAAACATTTCTGGTAAATACAAGTTTTCATATGTTAAAAAAACCCCGGTTGTTTTATCAGCATTATACTATAAGTATTATATTTAGTTAATATATAGTTTTATAAATAAAACAAAACAAAAAATATTAAGTTCTGCCAAGAAATAACAAAGTTATATTAGTTTTTCCAAACAGTTGCTAAATCGTTTCCATCAATTGAATTATTTAAAACCACAAAATTTCTAACAATTAGACAGCTATTTATTCGTACTCTTATACTATTTATTTTTACACGGAAATTATTAAATTTGGCTGTCAACTTACATCATTATGAAACGCGGCATGCAGTAGGCTTAAACCCCTCAGTTCCAAAAATTTTCAAAACAGTTAATTATACTTGTTCATATTACATTGCTCACCTGTTGTGAAATGTACCAAACACTCTTAAATTTTGACAAGTCAGCTTATATGTTTATAAAATAATGATGACATGGAGGAGGAATCGGTTGACGCCCTGATCAGTTCTGAGTATAGATGACTCCTTCAATACATCGCACTACCTTTGTCCCTCTGACTTTCTGCCTCTTGCAATTTGATTTCATTTTGCTGCATAGTTCTTTTTTTCCTTTTTTTCATTGTATAGGTTTTTTTCCATAGTAACTCTAATCAAAAGTTATTCAACATTTTATTTTTTAAAATATTGTCTAAAATTGTTTAGTATTTATTTAATTTTATTTCATTGCTATAATTCATCTAATTGTGTATTTTATTCAGTTTGCATTTTTTATTTAATCCTGACTAAGAGTAGTCCAGTCCATTAGTTTAAGTATTAATTGTTCACTGTGCTGTTTAAGATTGAGCTTTTTTATCTTTTTTATTTTTTGAATTTAAGAACTCCCATCCACGCACAAGCCGTAGGTTTACGTGGAAGGCACTCACATTTATAACAGTAACTATTTTATTTATTTACCTTTAGTCTAACCCTATATATGAATTGATATTACAATGTATTTATTTCTTTCATCTAACTATGTACTTTATGTAACCTTATGATTAATGTATTTTAGTGAGTAATAAAGATTTTTATTTGATTTGTTAATATCACCTGGGTTTTCTAGCACTACTGCATAGCGCTGGGTATGGAGTTTCTCGTGCGCCTACTAGGCAAAACTCCTGGCACTCCAAAGGGTTAAAACTAGTCTCAACAGTTATGGCAAATAAGCCTTGAGCTTTTAAAACCATCTCTATTTCAGCCTTTTCCAGTTAGCTACACCAATCAGAAAAATGCCTTAGGAAAAACAAAGTGATTGTCATAAAATAGCTTTTTTGGTGAGTTTGTGCTGCCTGAAACTAAAAAGTTTCTTGAGAAAAACAATTTATCCTGGGAAGCTACTTTAACATTTGATGGTATAGACTCACATTTGGGAGAAAAGGAACTGCTATGGGACTACTACAGGGTGGGGCAGAATGGACTCCCTAGTTTGAATCAGTCACCGAAGAGCGCGCAGGTCAGTTAGCGGAGTGGGAGTAGTGGAGTTTGGTGGGGGAGAAGATGCCATTTTAGTTGTCACCATGCAGTGGACTGGCGAGCATCGTGGTTTTGTCGTAGAAACGTTTTTTAAAAACAACGATAGTGTAGTGATGACGCAGAGGGCATTTCGTAGGCGGTTTGGTTTGACTCGTCATGACAGTGTTCCTGATGCTAAAACCATAAGGAAATGGATTGCAAGTGTACGGGCAACAGGATCTGCACTTCTTAGAAAACCAGGCGGGCGACCAAAAAGTGTGAGGACTCCGGAAAACATTGTGGCAGTGAGAGCGTCTATTGAACAATCCCCATCGCGCTCTGCGCGGAAACATGCTGCTGCTCTTGGGATATCGCCCAGAACGGTAAGGCGAATTTTACACTCTGACCTTCACTTACACCCCTATAAGATGATGGTTGTTCAAGAGTTGGGCCCAGAAGACTGGGTGAAACGTACAGATGCTTGCAATGCAATGTTAGCCTCTTTGCAAGCCGGCGCTATTCTTTGGTCTAGCGATGAAGCCCATTTTCACCTCTCCGGCTCAGTAAATAAGCAAAACTTTCGGTATTGGGCAGCTGAAAACCCACACACTCTTCACCAAAGACCTCTTCATTCACCAAAAGTGACAGTTTGGTGCGCTGTGTCCTCCATAGGCATTATTGGCCCATAATTTTTTGAATATGAAGGTGCAACTGTTACTGTGAACTCTGTGCGCTATTGTGAGATGTTGGAGAACTTTTATTTCCCAAAATTGAAGAGTATGGTGAGGAAAATGATATGGAAGCCTTTTGGTTTCAACAGGATGGTGCCACAGCTCATACCGCCCGTTGTTCACGCCAAATCCTGCAAGAACAGTTTCCCGGCCGCCTGATCTCGTTGCGAGGGGATGTTCCATGGCCCCCTCGTTCCCCAGATTTGAGCCCATGTGATTATTTTCTTTGGGGTCATCTCAAATCTGAGGTTTATAAAGTTCGACCAAGGACCTTGGAAGCCCTTAAGGAAGCAATTGCTGATGTCATCGCTGGAATAACGCCAGCTATGCTAGGCAGAGTTTTTGAAAACTTTTTTGAACGACTTAACATGTGCATCGCTCGTCAAGATTGTCACCTGGACGATATCATTTTCAAAACATAATGAAAATGAAATGGCATAATATGTAGTTTTCAGAAATAAAAAGTTTTTTTAATTATCTTGGATGATTTTTTTACAATTAACCTGTCAAATCAGGGAGTCCATTCTGCCCCACCCTGTATATGTACTTTGGTTTTTTTCCACTAAACAAAACAAACAATATTCAGTATATGGATGAAAGTCTAGAAGTAAATCCTTTACCATTAGCCCTTATATTAAAAAATATAAACAAATTAAACAATTGTTAGTAGGTTACTAAAACCTACAACACTTGGTGTTGTATAAAAAAGTGTTTCTGTTCACAAAATAATTAAAACCTTATATGGACACTGGTTATAAAATACTCAAGAGTAGTATTGTTACTAAGAATTTACACTATTTAAATATGACTAATGTATATGTGTGTGACTAATGTGTATGATAGTAATAAGTATTTTTTATTTGATTTGATAACGATGTGGCATTAAAGACTGCTTGTTGTTTTATGTTGGCATGATACACATGCCTTTGTTACTGGTGGTAATAAATCAATCTATCATATATATATATATATATATATATATATATAAATATAAAAGCCATTTACCACTCATCACTATTTCTTCAAAACTATAAGTCCAATTGACTTGAAATTTTGTACACAGGTTTATCTTGACCCCTAGAGGCTCACTAAGAAAGGATTTTCCTCTCCAACCCCAGGACTCTGACTCACTGGCCTCCACAATTCCCATGGTATTCTTAAGGAAGTATATTGATTGATTCATTTATTTGATTAACTTGATGAAATTGTGGTAGGCTAAATTTTACAAATTAAAAATAATTATTGAGTATAGTAGTAAATTATAGTAGAAACATCAGCTGTTTTAAATTGGATACAATGTAAACTGCAAGCTTGCTGCACATTTCAATTGTATAATCAAACTCATTATGACTGGCAAAACGGATGGGTACAACTAATACTTTACACATTCCAGCAATTTCATGATAATTTTGTTAAACATAATGTTTATAATAGACCAATGCAAAAAAATACAGGAACTGTATGCTATGATTCACATCAATAATCCGTATTTTATAAGTTAAATTAATACCAATCAATATAATACAGATGCTTTATGGTCAAAAGTAAAAATTAATTGATGTGATTAATACAGCATCAATAAGAAACTCTGGTCAAATAATTTTCTTGCTAACTCTGGTTTATACATCAATTACAGTATAGGAAATCATTCACTTAAAGGATTCACTTAAAAAAAGTGAAGTGTACGAATTTCAGGGTTAAGAAAATATTGTTAAATTAATTTGCTTTTTTGAGACTGTAACTCACCAGCAGTCAGGAGCAGGACACCATCTGGTGTCAGGATCTACAGCCAACACACGTCGTACCATGAAGTCTTCGTACTTCTCAAACTGAGATTTGTCGTTCAGAATCATTCGTATATCTGATCAAAATACAAATCAATTAGTATAGTAGATAAATTAACCCTTTCCCAACCTATTTTCCAGAGCCCACTCTCAGTTGCACTCTGATTTATTTTCAGCTGAACATGCATTGTTCACAACTAGTCCTTTAACCTTATATAGGCCCAGGGAAAACTCTATTTGGCCAAGGGTTTTTTGGCTGGTTTTCAAGGCTTACACATAAACGCTGCTAACATATTGCAATTTTATCAAAACCTTGTCATGTTATATATCATTGTATTCAGTACTAAATAGGAATTCTATTGATATGAATCATAAAAAATAATATTCATTTTTAAAGATTTACGGGCTAATAAACTGAAAAATTTGTGAAATTGAAAATATAAGTTTCAAAACCATGTAACTTGAAAAAAATATAAGTAATTTGTTTACCTAAAAACAAAAAAGGTAAAAAAGTTTTATAATCTATTTTTGTACGTAGAAATAACGTTTTTGTAATGCTTACAAGCGTTACTGAGATAGTTGCAAAATAAATCGTATTAAAAATTTTCTATAAAACTGACATAAATATTTTATTTTTCATAAAAAAATTTAAAATGTAATAAAATACCAACATATTACCATTGATTTTACTATATAAAGAGATACTCCATCCATATGGGAGAGTTGTGGCGAGGCCCCAAAACTGTTTTGAGGCCCCACGCTGCGCTGCGCATAGCCCTATTTCCTCTCTCTCTCGCACGCTCTTCCGTCTCTGTCTCACTCCCCTCCTCTTAATCCACTCTCCCATTCTCCAGACAGCCGCCCCGCCCTCTCCTTCCTCAGGTCCCACACATAAACAACATCCGTCTTAGATAATTGTTTACGTTATTCATATTGCCAACGTTTATCCGGGTTCTCTGTTTTTATATTTGCTTGCATCTCTTTCGAATAATAAAGAATACTGTGTTGATACTATTACAGTAAAACTCAGTGTGACATTAATATTGAATAAAGAAATATTTATAACTGAATAAATTAAAACACCATATTGATTTATATGATTAACACGTTGAGTGCTGACGATCCGGTTCCGGGTCCCCCGTGGCCGAGCGCCGAGTGCGCGTGCCCCGGATCCGTGTCGCGCTGCAATGTTCTCTTATACTAGGCAGTGTGAGCTCAGCTCTTGTGGAGGGAAGACTGTATGTCGCCCGCTCCTTCAGTGCAACACGTGCTATATTTTTGTGTTCGTCGTTTCCGCCTAGCGATTTTTTGAGTTTTCTTATACACGTTATTGTTTTTATAGTATTTAGTGAGTAGTTGCTTATATTATATTTGTATATAGTTTATTTATATTAGTGTTTTATATAGCTTATTATCATTTAGTGAAGTAATAGTGTTAATTTAAATAAAAATGGCTGATCGTAATGAAAGTGATGATGACCTTGGAAGTGACCGGAAACAGGAACAAATATTATTGGATGGCGTTGTAAATATTGTAAATGTATAACAATTAGTTTTTAGTGAAATATAAAGTGTTTCTGACATTGTTTGGGTGCATTTTGAAAATGTTGCCATACATTTGCCTTCTTGGCGCATCCCAAGGAGCTGACGACCCGGATCCGACCCATGGATTTTTACTGACAGGGAATGAACAATAAACCATCCCACCGACTTCCTGATCTCAAATTAGCATCTGAAAACACTAATGCTGAGTAGTTTTTTTGTTTTTAACTTTCAGATATAGACGTGGTATAGGTCTAACATGTATAGCAGTCAACGTGTTAACACACCGTGTATTTGTAAATAGACACACTAGAATAGACCGCTAACTTATCGGCAATGCTGGCGATAATTACTGCTGATTTATGTAAACATTTTCATATTATTTAGCCCATCTGAAAAATCTTTATTTATTGCATTTTAGCAATCGGTTAGGTGATTAAATCGACTGTTGTACTCAATCATTAATTTTTTTTTCATATTCGGTAATTGATTAAAAAATAAATTGTTTTCAAATCCAATCAATGACTCTCCTTTCAATTATGAAATTAATCTGCAAATATTCCAGGAATATATAATATAGTGAAATATTAGTCTAAAAAATGTGACATTATTTATTTCTTTGACAAAATAAATATTGAAATAGGCCTATGATATTTATATAGAATAATACTGGGCAAAATATAAAACCCAAATGAGATTCAAATTTCATGATAGGGTTAGAAAAAAATATAACAAAACCACTAATTTACTTCTATACAAGATACAAATAGCTTTCATCTTATGGCCTGATTCAGACAATCTGTGTATGGGCATTTAATTTAAAAAAA